>JARYHS010011408.1:73399878-73667291 GCA_031002005.1 Vandiemenella viatica
ACTCTGCTCTGGACCGAAGGTCCGACTGCGATGAAGACTGGTGACGAAAAAGCCACGCTAGGTGGCGTCTCGTCTTTTTATACTGACGCTGGTTCTTGATGCAACACTTACCAAGACGCCAGGATTGTGTCGCAATACCTGTGGCTACGCGTGGATCCTAATATTACACCACGCTCGCAATTCATAATTTTTATAATAAAACTCAGACAAATGTCTTAGAATACACTCTGTAAAGCCCTAGAACCGTCACAGCCCCCTCCAATTTTTTACTAAATTGACCTTGGTGATTTAGTTAAAAATTAAGTTTAGAAAAGAAAATTTAAAGAAAATATTTTTTTCAATATTCTGAAAAAAAAAATTTTCGGTGGTGGTCTTACATAATCTTAATGTATAAATGTATCTTTTCAATTAACTGATAAATTCAAGAAATTCTGGTAATAATACCATCACTTACCAAAAAATTCAAAATTAAATTTGGGTTCGCAGACCCTCAATAAACAAAACGCATGCTCAAACAATGTTGCTAAGCGTTTATGAAACAATGATATCAGGTTATGCTTTAAATAACCTTCCAAACATTTTAAATTTTTACATTAACTGTACATAGTATTTCAAGACTTACTACCGCTTGAAAATATTCAAATACCATAGGTATCATCTAAATATGCTACAAAGTCTTATTAATTTATGCTTTCAAGAATTGGAATTATTTATAGACAAAAAAAAAATCTTTCAGCCTTCTTCTCAATACTTTATTAATGAAAAGAACCAAATAATTCATAATAATCCTGGGATACATATCCCCTGAACTGAAAATATTTCACTGACCATACCATTTGGTCAAATGAGAAGTAATCTAAAACCATTACAATATCCTATCAAAAATTTCAAATTACATTTTTGTTGGAAAATTCAAAATCATCAGTCATTCGACGTCATAGGGAATTCTCCTTTTTTACCAAAAAAAAAAATCCTAATTACATCCTATTTTTACCTCATCCATTCATCACGACGTCCACACTTCCAGAAACATTTTTCTATTTATGTCTCTGAGGATCATCTGAAAACCTTAGCGTTTGACATCTGCAAACAAGATCTTCAAACGATTACAAGTGTCCTCAATCAATCCTATAATAACCAATTATCTCTCACATTCACCAAAAAACGACAATTCTTATTGATAATTTAAAAAAGTTATACATTTTTTTTTCATAGAGAACATTATTAAATTTCTTCGGCGAACTGGTAGAATTATGAACCAATTCCCGGTAATCATCATGCTAAACCAAGATGAAAGATTTTGGAATAACAGATAGACATATCTGTGGCTTTCCATTTCACCTTTACCTAAAACAAGAGTCATCTATTAGTATGATCTTTTCGGCGGTTATGCCGTAATTCACAAAGCTAGACTGCCTTGAGGTTCAAGGTTCTCCTAACGAGCATAAAACAGTGAAGAAAAAGAACAATCAGAAGTATAATAGATTAAATTTATCCAAACCTATCTCCTGGATAATAAATTCAATTTGACGAAAAACATTTCAGTGGCCGAAACGTTCAACATATCGTTTAATCAAATGTCTCCTATTTGCAAAATTACTACCCGTTCTTACTATCGTATTCACCTCTGTCATAATAATATTTTTTTAAAAAACTAGGTCTTCACAATATTTCTCAATCATGAACTGGCTTTAAAGATGTTACATTATAATTCCCTTTGATTTTGCCAGACTTCGGCCAAACCAATTCATAGGAATTCTCTCTTGGAATGGCTGACACCCTGTATGGCCCTTCAAAGTACTGTAAGAATTTTTTAATCTCCCCATCCACAGCGGAAGATTTGAAATGTGTCTTGATGTGAACCAAAATCTCCAACTTTATACGCTGATTTTTTAATCAAAGCATCATGCCTGGACTTTCTTTCTAAAGCCTTTGCTTTCAAATTCTTTAGTGCAAAAGCAACCCTTTCCCTATAATCCAACTGATTACATACTGGGAATGTAATGTACTCATTAATTATACGGGGTGGTTCTTTCCTATAAATGAGCTCATAAGGGGGTGACCAAAGTTGACTCATGTGGTAGAGTGTTCAGTACATCTCTATGTTACTAATTTCATCAACCCATTTACGGTGTTTAATACTGCAGTATGTCCTAAACCATCGTCCTAATTCTTCATCACGCGCTCAACGGGGTTCCCGGAAGGATGATAAAGGGACGTTTTCTGACTTTCTATCCCCAGTCTAGACAAATTATCCCCCCATACTTTACTAGCAAATTGTGAGGCATTGTCTGTCAAAATGCACCGTGGTTTCCCGATACTTGGGAGATATTGCTTCTCTATCTTGTCTACCATTGCCTTTGAAGTTGCTCTTTTCAATGGGAACAATTTTACAAATTTGGAAAATACATCTAGGGTAACTAGTATTTGCGTTACTCCAGCCCCTTGCCATAGGTAACGGGCCAAATACATCTGCCGACACCAACTCTAATGGATTGCTAGGAATAATATTTTTCATTTCTCCTGCTCGCTTTTGATTGTCAGCTTTAGTTTTTTGACAAGATTCGCATCCTTTAAGCATTTTGGCAATTCTCCTAGCCATATTCGGAAAATACGCAACGTCATTCAGTATTCTGTAACATTTACGAGGACCATAATGGCCATAACTATAATGATGTTGCCAAATTGTTGCTGTTACCAGCTCCTCTGGTAACCAGAGTTTCCAATTTTCTCCCGCCTCATTTGGCCTTCTAAATAGAATCCCTTGAAAAATTATATAAAATTTCGGTAACTTCTCTGGACAATCTGGCCCTTGCATTTTATCGATGACCTCCTTTATAGTATCATCTCTTCTCTGAGCATCAGCCATTTCCTTTAGCCCCCCCAATTAATTCCTTTTCAAATTGTACCCCCTTGAGATATAATATTTTTGGCTCCTTCTCTTCTCGCACATAAACACCTTCAGCATCTAGACCATAGGTGGCCAACCTTTTCAGCAGCCGGGCCAAATTTTAGAACTACAACTCTCTACCGGGCCGCATGCATAATTTTCTTGGAAAAATATTAATATTTTCTTGGAAAAAATATTAATATTTTCATGAAGGAAAAAAAAACACTTAAAATGAAATTACATATTTAATGAAGTATTAAATATACACTTATCTTAATGTGACTTTTGACATTGTTTTACAGAACTAAGGGCATCAATGTTGATATCGAGAGAAGTTGTGGCTACACGCATAAAGTTCTCCAAATGAACATCGGTGATTCGTGTTCTGTTTTGAGACTTGATACAGTTCATCCGGCTGAAAAGCTGTTCACACACATAAGTGTTTCCAATAGGGAAATAATCCGCAAAGCATGTTTATAAAATGAAGGATATTTCTCCTTGTTCACATATTTTCTGTAAAATTCTTCCAAACCAACCTGGTGGAATTTCTCCTTGAGTTGTGCATCACACTGCAATTCACAATACTCCATTTGCAAATTTCCTGGCAATGAATTTATATCAACGGAGAATGGCGACGAAAAATGCAGATAAAAGAATATGATGTTTTTTTAAATCGGTTTTTCAAACTCAAGTTTTAAGTTTGATATCAATGAACTGTACTTGATCGCCAACCCTGTGTTACATCTGCTACCAATGATAGCGTGGAAAAATGAGTGAAATTTTTATTTTTCAACTGTTGTTCCCAAAGCCCAAGTTTCATTTGAAACGCGGCAACAATATCAAACATATCATTAACCAATTGGTTTTTGCCTTGCAGACGAATGTTCAAGTTATTTAAATGGTTAGTTACATCGACTAGAAACGCGAAGTCACAAACCCAAGCCACGTCTTCAAACTCTGGGATACTTTTCAACTTGCTTGCAAAGAATGATTGTATCTCTTCCTTCAAATCAAACACTCTTTTTAACATTTTTGCACGGGACAACCATCTTACTTCAGTATAAAATGTAAGGTCATTATAGTCAGAATCCAGATGTTTGAGGAATTCTTGGAATTGACGGTGGTTCAAGCCCTTCGATCTAATGAAGTTCACTATTTTGATAACTACGCTCATGACATGATCCAATTTTAAAGACTTGGCACATAAATTCTCTTGATGAATAATGCAATGAAAATTTAATTATGAGGTGGTATCAAGTTTGCAGGCTTTCATTTTCAATCAGTTTTACTAAACCTTCATGTTTTCCAACCATTGCAGGAGCTCCATCCGTCGTCACGCCAGATAAGTTGTGAAGTTTTAACGAAAAACGATTTAACGGTGCTGTAACTGCCTCTAAGAAATAGCGTGCAGTTGTAGTGTTCTTAAGTGGATATAGAGCAGCTAATTCTTCTGTTTTTTTTATTTGTATCAACACCTCTTAAGACAATCGCTACTTGCGCAGTATCTTTTAGATCTGTGCTTTCATCCAATGCTAGAGAATAATATACGAATTCAAGCGCTCTGCTTTTCAAATTATCTTCAATATGTTTCCCAATGTCTTCCACACGCCTGGTAATAGTTTGACGAGAGAGGCTTATTTTTGAAAATTCCATTTTCTTTTCTGGACACATAATTTCAACGATGCTCTCCAAATAATTCTTCACCATTTCACCATCTGGATACGGCTTCGATTTCTTGGCTAATATGGAAGCTACTGCATAGCTCGCTTTTACGTGGCATGTTGACTCTACAGCAGTGCTAGTGAATATCTGTTGCTGTGCAGAAAGTTCTTTTTAAGTCATTTACCTGGTCTAATCGAAATTGTCCTTGGTACTCATCAAACTTATTTGCATGTTTAGTTTCATAATGCCGTTTCATGTTGTAGTCTTTCAATACAGAAACAGATTCTTTGCATATTAAGCATATGGGCTTAGCTTTAAATTCTACAAAAAAAAAAAAAAAAAAAAAAAAAAAAAAAAATAGATTATTGTCCACTTATCCTGAAAACTTCTCAGTTCATCTGCAGCTTTTCGCTTCTTTGATCCAACATCTTTGCTAGTTGAAGCCATTATTTAATTGAACTAGAAAGAGAAATGAATAAAAGTCACGTGCTTGTATTTTGCAGAAACTACTACAATCGCAACGCTTAAAAATAATAATACCGGGAATATATTCGGTAAAGATGCAACAACACAAATATCACGTATTTTTAAACAACAGTAATACTTGCATACACACGACGTATATAAAACAGAAACTAGTTCTTAAAAGTCGATCACGACAAAACGCCACAAATACTTCAGTACAACAGACACATGGAATTTAGACAATGCATTTCGAATCAAATACAACAATCAAAGCAAAGAGTGTACTTCCATCTATGGGTGGAAACATTAACTGCTAGGAGATCAATAACCGACACAAGCGCTCTAAGAATCAGTCAGGCGAACCACTAACGCGCTGAAAGTTATAGGAACATTAACCGTGATAATGCTTGGTTATACACTCGCACTGCCCATCCACGCAAGATCAATCGAGCGATGATCTTAGTTGAGTATCAGCTTAACTTAGTGTAGATATCACCATTGAAAGTCAAAGCTTGCATACATAATGAATTAATGATCCAGCTCCGCGGGCCACCAAATGACCTACCGCGGGCCACAAGCTGCCCGCGGGCCGCGGGTTGGCCATCCCTGATCTAGACCCAAAGGTAACCGAGACAAAGCGTCAGCTACTTTATTTTGAGCTGCTGGCCGGTATTTAATCTCATACTGAAACTCCTGCATAGCTAGTGCCCATCTGGTCAATCTGCTATGCACAAGCTTGCAGGTAAGCAAAAACGACAGAGCTTTATGGTCTGTGTATACAATAGTCCTTCGTCCCAACAATATCGATCGAAATTTCTGAAATGACCACACTATAGATAATGCTTCTTTCTCAGTTACTGTGTAAGACAATTCTGAGGAATTTAATACCCGGCTCGCAAAAGCAATTGTTCTATGTTCGACTTTATCACCTACAGGTACCTCTTGAAAAATCTCAGCCCCCAAACCATATTCTGAGCTATCAGAGGCCAAACATAAAGGCAGTTCCCAATCAGGACTGTACAACATCACACGCCGAGTTAATTCCCCTTTTATTTTATCAAAATCAACCTGACATTCTGGGGTCCACTCCCAGATGATATTCTTCTTGATTAAATTCCCCAAAGGTCTACTGTTTAATAATTGCTCTGAAACAAATTTCCTGTAAAATCCACACAATCCGAAAAAACTTTTCATTTGAGTTTTGTTTTTAGGCACTGGAAATTTTTTTATGGCCTCCAATTTCTTTTCGCTAGGGAATATTCCTTCCGGTGAAACAGTATGACCCAAAAAATTAATTGTGCTCCTTCAGAAATACACACTTTTTTAACTTAAGAGTCATACCCCCTATTTTCAAAGCCTCTAACACCTCTCTCAATAACGCCAAATGTTCCTCTAGAGTCTCTGTTGCTATAATCAAATCATCTACATAAATACTTATTTTCTTTACTAATTCCGGCCCCAAAACTTTATCCAAAGCCCTTATGAACGTAGATACTGCAATATTTAATCCAAATGGTAAAACGCAGAAATGGTAACATCTACCGTTATATAGGAAGGCAGTGAACTTCCTTGAACTCTCCGATATAGCAACTTGCCAATAGGAAGCAGATAAGTCCTAAAGAACTTAGAAATCTTTTGTCTTTAAACTGTAACAATAATTCTTCTATTTTTGTGGATGGTCCCTTTCCGTTATCAAGGCTTTGTTAAGCCTTCGGGCATCGAGTACCAAACGCACTGACTGGTCAGCTTTATTTACTACGACTAATGGACTATTATATGGACTCGTGGATCTCTCTATTATCTTCCAGTCAATCATCCTCTTTAACTCCTGTTCTACCAAGTGACGCTTTGCCTGAGGTACCGGGTAAGGTTTTACAAAGAAAGGTTCCTCCTCTCTAAGCTGGAATTCACAAACATAATCCCGTACAAGGCCTGGTTTGTCCGAGAAAACCTCTCTATAACTTTCAATTAACTTCCTCACATGCTCTCTCTGTTCACTTGGCAAATCCTGTAGGCCCCTTAATTGATCTGGAAAACTCTTACCATTTTCCCACACATTTCTCCTGTTTTGTGCATTTATAAAATTTAATGGAAAACAATTAGTCCTAAAATTATTTATACCCGTTCCCCAGAAACTAACTTTGATGTGATGCACCTCATTCGAAACCCTTTCCTTGAGGTGTCCCAATGGGACACAGTGTGTTCTGTCATTCATAAAAAATTTAAACAGGCCACTACCACAATCAACAATGCCCTTTACCTGAGTCAACCAATCCATCCCAACTAGACAAGGTACATTTAATTCGGGTATCACAAAAAGAGGAATTTCTATATGCACTTCCCCTATAAGTCCTTCAAAAAGAATCTGCTGTCGGACTTTTTTACTCCTGCCCCCTGTTGCAGTTAAAACAGTCATTCCTGAAACTGGTAATGTAGACAATTTATAATCCTTAGCTATTTCCTTTACGAGGTTCTCCGATATCCCCGAAATCTGTGATCCGGTGTCAGCTAATACCTGTAGTTCCTTACCAAAAGCATGGATTGTAATACAAGGAGTCTTTTCGGTTTCCTTCCTAATAAATTCCCCCTCCTCCATTAAATCTTCAAGGGGATTATTCACGTATAAATTGTCCACTCCCTGGACTATACATTCACCCCTTCCCTCTACTGTCACTGTTGGGGTTAGACTAGCGACAGTCATTAGTTTTCCTTCTTTTGGTGGCCATTTCCTGACACCCCTTTCCTGTCTGCATTATCACGTTGTTCTTGCGTTCCCCTATCTCCATTCAGATGCCTATAATCACCCCTGTTACCATTTCCACGCCAGTTTCCGCGATATCCGCCCCCCTGATACCTATTATTTCTATCATCTTGCCCTCCTGATGGATGGAAAAACTCCCTTCTGGGTAAAGAAGGTTCACGTGCCTCCTCTATATCCATCTCCTTTAATAATTCAGTAGCCTCTTCAATTGTTTTGACTCTTTGGCTAATGAAAACCTGACGAGTTGCCTTGGGTAACCTCGAAACTAACATGTTTATGTATTCCATGTCTGTGTATGGTTCAGTCAAATGTTTCCCCATATAATAAAGCCTCGAGAAATAAGCCAGTTGTGTTTCTCTACTTGGGTTGTATGGCTTACCCGCCATAATTTCTCTCTTTACCGCCATCTGCCTAGTTGAATCCCAGAAATATTTTAAAAAATTCCCCTTAAACTGTTGATAGGACAACCCAGTTTTCGGCTGCCTATCTCCCCACCATTTAGCTCGGCGTTTCAAGTGTCTCAACACAATTCCTACTTTCCTCCTATCATCCCACAAATTAAAATTTTCGGAATCTTCAAACCCCTGCAAAAAATCCACAGGATGAATCTCCCCTGAATCATCAAAGCTATCAAAAGTTTCCTGGTAATTAGCTCCATTAAAATGACAGCCACTCGGCGAGAGAACTCCAGGATATTTCAGTATTTCAGTTTTTATTCTATCCTCTAATATCCTCCTACTCTCTTCCGTTTCCACAGGATTATTTATGTTCCTCCTTACATCAGCCAAATCATCACTTACTTGGTTAACATTAATGGCAGTCTGTACCAAATCTTTCCCCAATTCCTTATACTCTTTATTTAGAATCTTAATATCCTCAGTTACCATTTTCCTTGTAAATGCCAAATTCCCCTTTAGATTTTCAATTTCCTGTCCCATATGATCATGGTTGGTTCCTACAGAAGTCAAATCCTGCCTTATTTCTTGCATCCCTTGTTTACACTCATCAATCTCTTGGGTAAGACTCTCATTATCGTTATTATAACTTTCCTTTACCTCCAAAATCCTTTCTTGAATTTCATCTTGTAACCCTGATTTAGTAACTCCCAATTTCTTTTCCAAAACATCCTCCACTTCTATCATAATTGCCCCGATCTTAGTATCCAAACTAGAAACTAACCCTGTTTGATTGTTCTCTATCCTTTCAACATGGACCCTGAGTTTAGTTTCAAAATTTTCCGTAGCCTTCACCAGAGATATAGTTTGACTATTTTTGAATTCCTCAAATTTACCACAAAAATCGTCTTCAAATTCAGAAAGCTTCTGTCCAATATCTGCTTTCCATTCTGCCTGTTCGGACCGGAATTCCCCAAATTTTAATTTTAATTCTTCAAACCTGTTCTCACAGTCAATTTGACTCTGTTCAATTTTTTCTTTCAACTCCCCGCTCTTTTGACTCAAATCTTGACTCAAATTTTCCATTCTGTGATTTAAATTCTCGGTGGCTTTTGCCTGACTGTCAATCTTTTGACTCAAATTTTCGGTGGCTTCAATCTGACTATCTTTTAGCTCCTCACCTTGGTTATTTATTTTCTGACTCAAATCTTGACTCAACTTTGCCTGACTTTCCAACAATTTCTCGAACATCTCTTGCATACTCAAACCTTCCATCATGAATTATATTTTAGGTAACAAACAAACAAAAAACAATACACAAATTAATTTCCCCCAAAAGAAGCACTGTTCCCCGCCACGAGGCGGCACTGATATTTTTAAACGTACCTTTAGAGTCCTCTTCAATATTTTATTTTTGTTTTCGAAGCACTATTACCTGCATATTTTCCCAGTTTTACTCTCGTAGCACAAATACAGAACCTGCTTATTTGTTTGTTTTGAAATTCCTTGGCCTGTGGAAGAAGGTCACAGACCCCCTTGTGTTTGTACAGCTTAGTCAGTTGACACCCTCCAGGGACATCCGCCCAATTTTTTTTCTGCCACCTCTCCAGGTCGGTGAACCCGAAAAACTCTCTTATCGCTCAGCTGGAGCCTTTCGCGTCGTAAGAATTCTTACTGCAGAGTCTTAAAATACTCTGTTGTGTAGTTCGATCACTGGATTCTAAAACTCAATGTAAATAATTAGTTACATATATTGTAAAATAATCCTGGCAAGAGTCGCCATCTGAAAGAACCCGGCACTCTGTATGTTGCCGAAATATAATGTAACAATCACTCACTTTATGGTCTGTGCAGTTACCAAAAAATAAAGTTTCTTGTTCTCGTGGCGTTTACTTGTGCCTACCTGGAAAGCATCAAGTAATTAACAACATACAATGTTCTTTCTCTTCGGCGGTGGTCACTTCAAACCTTCTCTGAAATATATAAAAGGTTAGAAGGGTATCTCAAAACTACTAAATCAGAGATTAAATGATTTTCTTTCAAGTCTTTAATACACAGCTTTCCTTAAATTTTGTTAGACCAACCGACCGGTATATTATTTAAATTTCTATCAGAAGATTCCTTACACAACAGATTTTTCACCAGGTAAATAATTTCTTTTCTTCTCCAAAAAAAATCAGAAGACAGTTCTGCTACGACCGCAAATAATCCCGTGAATTTCTTAATACTTTCCGCTAACAATCCCTAACTATTTCTTTGAACATCACACCAATTGCACAACATTGGAAATTTACGATTTCCAATTTCTAAAGTTCCTATCAATTTCTTGCACACTTGTTGCACAATTATAAATTATAAAATCAATACTTGATGGCCGACATACAACTTCTAAACTGGAACAGAATTTAAAACAGTGGAATAGACGTTACAAATTTTAACAATTGCGCAACCGCTAAGTGTCGACTAATAAGAAATTTCGCTGGTATTAATATTGCTTCCCTAACCTGACACACTTTATGTAAACTTAGCTCTTGCTAGTTTCGACGAAAAAAACCTAATTTGAGTGATTATACAAAAATCCTCACTTTCGATGAATAACAAAAATAAAATACCAGACGACTCACTTACTCCCCGAACAAAACCAAAAGACCAACTCAGACGGTTAACGCAAACACCTAGAAGTCACCCACTGCCACACAAATTTAAACTCTGCTCTGGACCGAAGGTCCGACTGCGATGAAGACTGGTGATGAAAAAGCGCCGCTCGGTGGCGTCTCGTTCTTTTTATACTGACGCTGGTTCTTGATGCAACACTTACCAAGACGCCGAGGATTGTGTCGCAATGTTTACCTCTACGCGTGGATCCTAATATTACACCACACTCGCAATTCATAATTTTTATAATAAAACTCAGACAAATGTCTTAGAATACACTCTGTAAAGCCCTAGAACCGTCACAAGTTCTACCATGAATAATAAAATCTAAATGGCCACCAATTTATGTGAAAGTTCAATTACTAGATTATCTATTGGAATATAAAGAGTATTTAATCAGACTATAATTTAATTATTAAAGCGGTTTTTTATGCTGGATGTGCAATACGCCCAAACAGTGAACGAATTTATAACGGTAATGTAAAATAACAGGTACAGTTATTAACTTCACTATTACCTAGTGACATTAAGATTATTAAAGCTTATCAAAATTTGGAATGTGATTTCGTGGAAAGATTCTATTAAATTCGGTTGTCTATTAGTATTACTAAATTCAAGTAAATTTGATTTCCATTGAAGAGTTATCAGTAGTAATGAGAATCATTTGAGGCCTCTACGTGTTATCTTTGGTCAAACAGAAATAAATAACTGTATATATTTTTGCTAAGAGAATTGTTTGGCCGTGACAAGTCGAGATAAACAAGAATCAATGAAATGTCATTTTCAGAAACTGTCCGAATCAGATAGAAGAATTCGCGGTATTTCTACCATTCAGGTATTGTGGTTGATAACATTGACTATCTTGGAATTAGCAAGAGTTACTTCTTATACACCAATTATTTGTCTTCTGAAAGCAATTGTAGCGTAAGTTAAATCCGTCCTGCTTGAACTCGGATGTGGTTGTGGAAGTAATATGTCAGGAAAATTTTGGACAGCTTCTTGGCGCAAGTCCAAATGGGGCCGTACAAAACAGAAGTAAATCACAGAGGATTACGAACTGAAAGGGATTTTCTCACACTTATAGAAGAATGTTGAATTTGCTTAGTAGAACGTTTACGGTATTTGTTAGTGGCTAGATTTATTGAACTTTGAGAAATCAAAAGACCCTAAAAACAATTGAATCCGAAGTTAACGTAACTGTACAATCGTCTGACTCTTAATAAGAATGAAAAATTTTCTGTTCATTTCGGATCGGTAATCAGAATGAAATATTCTCTGTACAGTTCGGATTGGTATCCGATTTCTGAAGCACAACAAAAATTAAAGTTTTAAGAGACCCTTTCACATTTAAGTAATGGAAGTAGATGCAAGCATCCAATAATTGAACGTAGTGGGTGAGCGGTAACACTATGGCCTCGCATTACGGAGTGCGTTAATTCGAATCCCCGTCCGGGCGTCAAGATTACGATATCTGTGGTTTCCAGAAATCATTCTAGGCGGTTGCCGGGATGGTTCTTTCAGAAAATGCCACTGTCGAATTTCTTCCCGCTGTTTGTCCTCAGTTATTTTCTGCTGATTATTTAGAGGTACAAATCGACGAGGTGTAAATCCATAGCAAAAAAAAAAGAGAAAAGAAAACGCGCTTGCTATAACAACGGCAATAATAATTACAATCCTATAGAAATAGGATAGGATGCAATAATAGAAGTAAGTGAATTCTAATACCTAGGAAGTAAAATTACAACTGTTGGCCAAGCAAGAAAGACGTTAAAAGCAGAATAGCACTAGCGAAAGGAGCCTTCGAGAAAGAGAGAAATATTTTAGTTTCAAATATTATTCTATGACTTCGAAAGAACTTTTTTTAAACTCTATTTGTGGTAGCGAAGCATGGAAGTTAGGAACACCAGAAAGAAGGAATGTGGTGCTATAGAAAATGCTCAAAATTAAGTGGTCATATAAAGTGTGAAATGAACTTGTTTTTTAGATGATGGGCGAAGGGAGGAGGTTGTGAAAAAGTCTTACATTTTAGTACATGCGGGGTTTGTTAATTTATTAGTGAAGGAGACAGTCGAAGGGAAGAACTGTAGAGGTAGAGACAGATTAGAATACATGAAACAGATAATTGAGGCTGTAGAGACGTTAGCGCCGGATGGAAAGAGATGGAGGATTGAATCAAACCAGTCGAGAGACTGATAATAGAGCAAAAAAAAATAAACAAACTATAACACGTCTAACGAAATTCGTTTTGAAAAGATGTAAAACTGGTAAACATCCATTTCTATTAAAGTTATGGTTTAATTCTGATTTGTATTTCCCAGGTCTTAACTTCCCAAAGTTAATTCATTTTGTACTCACCTGCAAAGTAATTTTCATACTTAGAACAAAAAAAGAACAATCTAATATCGATACGGGTTTATGTTAATTATGGATGCTACGGGAACACAAATTCAATAAAAAGCCAGTCATGTTGTATGAACACTTGAGAACATCGAGCCTGGCGCTCGGTGACATATGGATCTGGAATTCGTGGAGAGACGGGTTAGCTATGGTCCGGTGAAGGAAAGTGCAATAGATTACTCACACTATGGTTTTCACGTAGAAGTGGAATATATAACACAATACTACTAATAACAAACTTTAAATTCGCGTACATACGTTGGATTCTAAATATCTGGTGACTTATACTGAACCACAACCGAAAAAATTAATTGGAAATCTGGTGTCTATTAATAATGCGTGTGGGGATATTCATCTGATGGTTAGCTGTACGTTTGTCATTACTTTTTGTAATTCATACTGTGTAGAGAATGTTACCATTGTACCCGGTGGATAACTTTTCCGACTGTAAGAATTCACGTCAAGTGGTTTACTTAATAACTGGAAAGCGCTACTTACTTTCACATGTGATACAGGTTTTTATTTTAAATTATGAATAAGACACAGGAAAATGGTTAGAATGTTACAAATGGATTCACTTATATTTCCGATAAGAAAGTGTTGTAGTAATTGAAAATACATGCACTATATGTGTGATGTTTCCATTAAATGATGAGTACATCTGCCAAATATCTTCGACGTCAAGATAACTGAGCATCCTCCTTACCAAATTTACTCGAAAGTGAAATCTTGTAAGGTATTGTGTGAACAAGAGCCAAATGCACGTAGTCATAGTGACGGATGGTTTAGAGTGGAGAGGAGTGTTGGTAGAGGCACATCTCGTCCCCTATTCATTTATGGTCGTGGTTGCAGATAACTAATTTTAGTGTGAGGATATGTTTGCACAGGATGGGACGTCCTGGCGGGTAGGCATGGCACGGCGCACCCTCCACCCCGCCCCGGCGATCGATAGCGCTAGCCGTTGGCGGGGGTGGCTGGCGGGGGCGGAGGTGGGGGTGGCAGTGGGCACGTCCCGTCGCGGACAGACGCAGTGGGATGCTGGCAGTGCCGAGCCGCGCCTGCTGGACCGCGGGTAGGCCGCCCCGCGGTGCGCGCGCCGCACGCTCGCTACCTCGCTACTGTGCGGTCACGAGGCAGAGCGCCGTGTCCTCGAGGCGAAGCGGCGCGGCGCAGCGGGCGATGACGGCAGGCGGCGCCGCGGCGGGTAAGTGGCTGCCAGCCAGTCTGTCTCTCGTCACGCTAATTGCTCACTGATTTTACATAAATCACCTCTAGTAGACGGCGAACAGATACATTAGAAAGTTTGCAGCTATTAAAACAACCAATTGCGCAGTCTATAAAAAAATTCTCAATTGAGTCTATACTGAGTTGTTTTACAATTAAATAACACCTATTCTTTATATCACATTGTCACTAATTGAAATTATAAAAAATACGTAAAAGCTCACCAACTATGGTTAAAGTTTGTGTAATTTCCATTGTATGAGTAGAAATCTCAAGTAATTGACAGATAAAACTGTATAAAATACCTTGCAGGAAAGGCACCTGAATATTTACAAAAGATCACGGTAACCGTTCTACACTGAGGCAGCTGAAAAGTGATCAAACATCTTGTACAAAATTGTAGCTTATAACATTATTTTGGTTGATTACATTTCTCACCGTTGGCCTGTTGTTGGTAGTAACTCCCTTTACAGCATTATACATAAATCAACTCTAGAAGACGAAACAGCTACATTAGAAATTTGCCGGCTATTAAAACTATAATTGTCTCAGCCGTCGCTTCTCACAAAACTCGACTGCGTACTTGAGTTTCTGCAGATAAAAGTTTTTTTAGTTACATTTTTTAACTATATATTTAGTATTTTTACATTTATTTAAGATCAATCCTATGTAAAACATTTTCAGTAATAAATTATCAATAATGAATAAAAGCTCATCTAAAACGGGTGGAGCTTCTAATGTTTTTGTCTGTCGGTAGAGAAATTTTACGAGAATCACAAACAAAACTGAAAAACATAACTAGGGTTTGAATTTTTCAAAGGTATCGCGGTAACTCTTAGACAATGAGAGAACTGACAAGTGATCAAACACCTTGTACAAGATTCTTGTAATTTGTAACGTTATTTAGGTTGGATGCTTATCTTCGAATGAAGTCAAGTGATAAATTCTGAACAGAATTTTTGTTCCGTAAATATTGCCGATGATGTATGGTAAGTCGACACCCACGTCAAGCTCAAAACTCTCCAGCGTGAGCTTTTTTCTCTCTCTTCCAGCAGCGGAACTCGAGTTCAGACGCAGACGAGTAGAATGGTAAGCGGTCGGCTGCCTCTGTTACTCCGAGGCCATTAAAAAAACAAATCTGGCGTATTTTGTTTTCGGCGTGTGCGCCTTTTTGTATCTGACGGCAGGCTCCAGGCTTGCGCTCCCACCGACGGCCGTTTCGTTTTCCGCTAACCAATTGTGTTTCCGCCGCCGAGAAGACCGTCCCTCCGGCCATTGTTATACGCGGCGCATGTCTGCGGAGGAGCGCTGCCTCGCCGAGCGATGGTGACATCCCGCGATCGGCAAGTACAGTGCCCACCACCCGCCCACACACAACCACCTCACTACCCTGCCACATCGCTTACAGCTATACGTCATGCTATGAGGCCTGCTAGGACCTAGTGCCAGTTTCTACTCTTTATTCTTGTTGTTGTTGTTTCTTCTGTTTAATCTAACAATCATTCATCGTTTCACTGTGTTTCTTTCATCTCTCCTTAGATCTCTTTGCACAGGATTTCTTTCCTCTTCTGCCTTTGAATCCTTCCATACTTAATACCTTGTTGCTAAAGATCTCTGTTTCCATAGTTTCCTCTTATTTCTTTCCAAACCTGACCTCTTGAATCCAGCTTGTTGCTGATATATTTTCTAAAAGTAATTGATTATATTTTTGTTAATCTCTCATCATCCATTCTATAGGTATGCCAAAAAACAAACCATCTTCTTTTTTCTTATTGTTTTTGTTACGTATTACAATAGAACTCCAATTATCCGAACTCCGATTATCCGAATCGCTGATTATCGGAATCGCTTTTTTAATTAAAACGGAAACGTACTGCGATTCAAAAAATAACGTTTCCACCTACATACCACATAAAACTTCTCATTGTCAAACGGATGAGCGACTTTGCTTCTAGAAAACAGATGAATATAGTCAAACAGCTTACTTTGACAGAGATGTTCAGCAAGCAATGACTTTATTTACAGTATGGTACGTACTGTACATACTGTACTAACGAACAGAACTTTTAACTACGCTTAGCATGTAAAAGTGTTGCCTTTTCATTCAATAAATTAAAATCCCATTTCCTTCAAATATAGTTTTTTCTCCCATTTTTAACATACATACAGTAATTAATTTTAACAGACCCTTTTTTTGGAAAAAATACAATTATCCGAATTTTCGATTATCTGAATGGGGTCCGGTCCCAATTGATTCGGATAATTGGAGTTCTACTGTATATGTTTTGGTGTATCTCGTTATTACTTCTTAAATTCCATAGTTTTGTTTTTACGGGATCCAAGGTTTTTGCCATGATACCTCTTTGTAGTAATTCAAATATATCTAATCTATAGTTCAGTACCAGACCTAC
This sequence comes from Vandiemenella viatica, assembly GCA_031002005.1. Classification (NCBI taxonomy): domain Eukaryota; kingdom Metazoa; phylum Arthropoda; class Insecta; order Orthoptera; family Morabidae; genus Vandiemenella; species Vandiemenella viatica. The sequence continues at coordinate 73,416,739 of JARYHS010011408.1, forward strand.
ACTTCAGTTATTTCAGAACTGAGTTGTAGTGCCTTATTTTAAGATTGTAGGTAAGCAGGTATTGCTATGAAATTTCTTAGTGATAGCATACCCGCTTTCCATACTGTGTATCCCTTTTCTATGGAAGCTTTATCTAAACCATTTTCTGGAATTATTTCTTTACTTGCTCTATTCCTTCAACATTAGAAACTTAGAAGCATTTTTAATGTCTGTAATAAATTTGATTTTTCCTACAGAAACTCTCAAAACTTTTTTGTTGGCTATTTCTTCAAAGAGATTGATTTTTGCTGTCACATTTGTAATACTCTTTAATATAATAGCAAACTATTTTTTATTGCTACTACATTCTGAATACAGAGCTAATTTTATTTTATATGTGATTCTAACAAGGTGACGACTTCCTCTCTCATTTTCGTGGAATGTATCAAAATGAGAAATAGATACAAGTATCTCAGAACGGTTACCAACAGATTCGATTTCATGTAGTAATTCACAGTGACAGAATGTTTCATGTCTTTCATGAACGTTGTATTGTAGGTATTACTTAGGTGTTTATCTCACTTATTTTATCATTGCCGAAAGAATAAAAATAATACATGTCTATCAGAAGAATAGAAGAAAAGAATGTGTTACTCGTTGTTTAGGCATATAAGAATATCTTGCATATGATAAATAAGTGAAATACAATGTACAACAAGAAAGACAGACCAAAAATTTAAGGGAAGAATGATTGTAGGCAGTTTATGGATAGAGTGGGTAAAATAATGCTTGCAACTATTTAATCAGGGCACAATAGCGGTGATTACATCACGTGATTAGAAGTTACATTCTGTTATTTCATTATGCATTATAGCTGGAGCGTGGTGCGAGAGTGCTAACGCTCCCGCTTTGCATTCGGGAGGACGCGGGTTCTATTCCCCGTCCGGCCATCCCGATTTAGGTTGTCCGTGGTTACTCCAAATCATTCCAGGCGAATGCCGGGATGGTTCCTTTAAAAGGCCGTGGTCAAATTCCTTCCAGTTCCTGCACGCCTTTCCTTCCTCGCCTCTAATGGCGTCGACGAGGCGTAAAGCCATAAGCATAAAAAAAAGCTTCTCCGCGGTCATAAATTTGGTATAGTTACCAAAAATTTTTTTTATTGGAATACGAATTCGCGGATCCTATTTGAAATACAGGGCGTTCGCCGGAAAACGCTACCCTCCCAGTCTGTTGCCGTCGGCAACTTGCTCGGTCAGTCCAGCCAGCAGTTTCCGCCAACCGGCACCGTGAATCACCGCGCTGTTTAACACCTCCGCTGCCCCAACAGTGCATTGCAGTGACCCTTACATTGTTAAGAACGGTTTCTTTGCATTGTAGATAGTTTGTGACTTCAGTCTCTTATTAATCAGTGTTGTGAATAAACGTTTCTTTGCGGTTTGGTTGGTTTGGGGCTTCATACTCTTATTAATCTGTACCGTGTTTGAGTGTGAGTAAAATTATGGTACGTTACAGTTTGCAACAAAGAATATTTCTCTACGATACATATGTGAAGAAGAAGTCGTTTAAAAAGTGTCGCAGTAAATTTCGTCGCGAATTTCCTGGCGCTTTACTGCCAGCTAAATCAACAATTCTGCGTCTGGTTAAAAAAGTAAGAGAAACGGGTTCATTTTTTAACAAAAAGAGACTGTCGGTCAACCATATTCTCACAGAGGAGAAAATTAACGATATCGCTTTTCGACTAGAACAGTCACCCAAAAAATCATTAAGTCAGTTAGGGCAGCGTGTGTCTCGAATTATGTTCAGAAGATGTGAAATGTGCATTACACAAGAGGGTCAACACTTCCAGCATCTTTTATAAGGTAAGCTAATGAATTACGTCACATTTAAATGCTTAGCACACAAGTTTATGAAGTTTATGAAGCGTAATTATTATGAAATAGTCCGCGGCCGACGGTCGAACAATGCCGGAAACTGAGCGCTCGCTCGCCGGGAGCAGTTTCTTCCTTGTAGCGCTAACAGTGGGTTGCGTTTCCCGGCGAACGCCCTGTAGTAACACTTCGTACAAACTACTCAGCACGAGAAAATGAATTATCAGTTGATGATTCAATGTGAATTCATCTGACCCTATATTTTTGCTTTCTGGCATTTTTTTTTACTAGAACCAGTTACCTTTTGTTTTCTATTAACTACAAAATTCCCATAATTTATTGGTTCGAAATGGAACTTATTCCAAATGAAAAAAAAAAAATTGGAAGCGTTGAATAATTCTTTTCTTAGAGCGTATGCTGTTAATGTATTGCTTATCCTTAGATCTTACCTACTTCCTGCTGATTTTCTAGAATTTCCACCGACCTTAAATAATAATAATAAAAACAGGTTTAGTAAATGTGATTATTTGTTTTCCTGGAGAGTAGAATAGAGATAAATTTATTTATTTTTCTATTGTGAGGAAATATAAATGCTTCGTATTTCTGTCTAGTCTCCACCATCACTCTGCAAGCGACGAACCAACTACTTTCAGTTTCTGATCTGACCTTTGGGATCGATAACAAACTTTTCATGCCTCATCTTACCACTGTGCCTCACATTTATTTTTCGAAAAACCATCATTCCAGTGTTAACCTTTGGCTAGAAAAAATTCTTGATTAATCTGTAACGGCCGGCTGGACTAGCTGATAAAGTACAGCATTTCTGGTCCACACATCAGGGGTGCCAATTTATGTGGAGCTCTAAAACTGTCGACGGCACCATTAAGATGCTATCATAATATATTTGATTCGCTTCTTTCAGCAGAGGGTATAGTACCTAGCGGTAAGTAATGAAATTTAAGAAACCGGAAATACTTATTTCGCGATTCCCACCAGTTATTTTTAAGAATTAACGCATTGTTGCAAGTTTTTTTTGTTACAAAAGAAGAGAATGGATGTCACTGTATTTTGACTAATAGTGTACGTTAGTGTCTTGTGCAGCTATGTAGTTTTGTGTAAGTTAGAGTAACCACTGCAGTGTTCTGATGGAAGATATAGAAATACCGCCGAAACGTGTTTGGATTTCCGGTTATGCTTTCCTAGAGCAGCGTTTATCGTTTGAAGAAGGTTGGCGGATTTCAAATGGCAACAGTGAACTGTAAATTGTTCTGTTTAAAATACTACCTACTTTCGAGTCTTCTAAAGACGGTTTTAGAATTGGAAATATATTTTGCATCTTGTATATTCTTTTAAAAAAAAGGGAAATAAAAGAAACTCCGCCTTTTATTCATTGAGATTTACGCTATGAAAGAGAAGGACGTGTATGTGGATGCCCTCCAGTAGCAGTATATGATTTAAACGAACGTTACTTTTTTTTTTTTTTAATGAAAGCTGTACAGGGTGTGCTGAAAATCCTATTACAAGCTCCTAGAGTTGTAGAGGGATTAGGAATCCATGGCTGGGAAGGTATTATTTCTTGTTACAAGCGAAACCAGTACAGTCAAGTGTTTTAACCTCCCACATCTCGTTTACGTGTATGGCGCACTTCCGAGTTAATGCCGCAGAAAAAGAAATTCAAGGAAAGCAACGCAATTTTAAACGAGCGTACCAGAATGTACTCCGAACATACAATTTATGCAACTAAGTTAGTGATTAACGCATCGATCAGCTCCTGTAGTCACCCAGGATGCAATACTGGAAAACCAACTGCCACTGTAAAACAAACGTTTCACCTGTTTCATGAGTACATTAATGTAGGTATTTCAAACTCAACGGACGCAACACTTTTTGTTTTTATAAATTTTATGTTTTCGTACTTGCACATGGAAACAGCACTTTTACAGACATTAAGGCCTATTCAAAACTTTATCAACTTAGCCCCTTTACGAAACCAAGGATTTTGTAGCATAATATAAATTTCGAAATACCCTGTATTTTGTAAGGAATGGGGCCTATAATGTTTGCAATTACGAATTTTCATTGTTTTTAATAGAAAAAAGAAAAGTTTACTTGCTTAATTATTTTGATTATTATGAATATATGTGGTAAATAAATGAAAAGAAATATCACTGGTGAGTGAAAGAAGTTCTGTGTGTAGTTGTTTTGGGGCAACGAGTGTAAAGATTATCTTTGCTATAGAGGGCAAAGGCTGAAAATCGAATTGTTTGGTTTTGATTTTGCAAGATTGATACGCATTATTACTAAACTCAAAGAGCTTGACTTTGAACGAACAGTAACTGTATTGGCCATAATAAATGAACGACGGGACTGTTGAAAAGAAGACGAGTATCTTTTGTCTATGTATTGAAGGCTGTTTAGTTTTCAAAGTTTATAAAAGTGAATGTTCATGAAGTTCAATAAATTAAGATGATCGTCTTATCCCTTGTTAGTGTATAAAGAAATTCAATTTAATTTTAAGTGTTTTTTTTTCAGTTTTGGCGTTATAGCAAGATTGTTTTATTTCGATTGATAGCAATTACTTGAAGAATTCTGTCTTGATGAACAGAGCATAAAAAGATAACCCCTGATAATTTACACATACAAAAAACGTTGAGAATCGTTCTCGCGTTTGTGTAATGACTATGGTAAATCACATAAAGCCGCACATGTCAAAGACAAAAGGACTACTGTAACATTCGTCCAAATAACATAATTTTTCTTGTTCAATCGCATCCAGGCTTGAGCTTAGCACCTTTTAACCCGTGTAACATATGTAATCTAGGCGATATCGCGATATAACACTGACACAAGACATTGTTTACGTACTTTAAGATACAAGCATGAGCGTTTTTTGTACATTTTTATTGCTACTTATCACTAGGTTTGTTGGTGGGAAGAGTGGTGTTCGAATGATGAACTGCCTATCCCCTGCTGTAACGACTGATGCACGAAAGTACACATGAAAATTTTAGAAAGCTTGTAGGATAAGAATTGTGTCATAGATATCATTAGCAAAACTATTATCTATTCTTATGAAAAATACGACAATTGCATAATGAATTGTTCCACGAAAGTTTCATTAGATTTATCTGCAAGCACAGAACTACTAGCTAGAGGTTTTACGGTAATTTTATTTCAAACTTGCTTGTCCAAGCTCATGATTTACGAGAAGTGCTCCAATATTCATCAAATAGTCGCAGCGGTGCAAATACGTTGTTGCATAATACATCACACCCTGGAACTGTGCCGCTAAATACGATTCGAACTGCGACCCTTGTCCTTTGTTCAATTTATTGAAGCTGCCGCTCATTTGGTTCTCTCGAACACAATACTGGCTGTATTCGTTTCGTGGGTGCAGTTACAAACACTACCGCAATTGTCAGTCAAAAAATGAAAGTAGTTAACAACTCAAAGTTTCAGAAATATTGTGACTAAGAAATCTGTACGTTTAAATATTAGTCACAATTTTGAGTTCTTTCGGTTGAGTACGTAACGAAGTTCACTAAGTAATATAAGATTTGTATCTTTTTATACCTCATATTACTAATGCTACTAAGAGTTCTTGCTTGAATATGAAGATATCGAATAACAGCATTAAAATCAACCATGTATTTATTTTAGATCTTTTGACAAAAATCTTTAATTTAAATTAAATACGGCATCTTTTCCATGCGCATTAAGTGGTAACCATAATAAAAAAATAAAGCTTTCAGTATTGTCATGGAAATTATTTAAAGGGGCTCTATTTAAATAGTAGGAGCTATAAAGTTTCAGAAATGTATAACAACTTCGACTCACATCAAATGGTGTTCCTTTGTATTTTACCATTGTTTTAAATTACTAATTGAAACCTTGTCTAAGGTTTTTGCCGACGTCAATAGCGCTGGAAGGACGATGGCCTAGAAATGGGAAGGAGATCTTTGTGAGGGCATTTATTTCAGCAAACCAAGCTAAAGCTAAATCAGTAGGTCGAAGTGGGTTTTAGCACCCCGTGCTCACTAATGACGTGCGTTATTTCTGTGTAATCTTTTATTTTAATGTCCTTCAAATTTAAACATATTTGATAAACAGTGTTTGAAGAATTGCAACGTATTAACCTAAATGAATGATCGAGCCCCAACAGGTACGTAAACAGAGATTTCCATTTTAACAAACAATTCAATCATGGATGAAACTTGGTTTGTACAAATCGTATTGAAAAATCGAGAATTTTTACTGTAATTTATGCTTCGAACGATATTTATGTAAAATACGAATTACATGCGTTTAGTGATAAACATCTTCAATACACCATGACGCGGCGTCGCACGGACATACAAGAGATAACTTTATTTCACTCATTTCTATTTTGTGTCTCACGCAGGAAATTACTTCGTGTTTTCTCTTACAATCCTTCAAATACAATTATCTCGTAGTGTTAGTGTCACACTTTCTCAATTACTGCACTGAGCACAATCCTTCAACTATATAATTTCGTAAGGTCACTCATGCTCTCACCTCGATAGCTGTTGGCTGAAGAACGGTATCACGTGTCAGCCTTCACTCGAAAAACTGCGACCTGAGATACCATTAGTAGAAATTCGTGGTTATGTTCACAATTTAATAGCTAAGCAACTGCTACCAAATTAATTGCCATAATAAATTAATTAAGTTTGCTTTTCGTAGCGTTTCATAGTGAAAAATATACTGATAAATTTTTCGGCTGAAAACCGATGATCTGCTTTTCAATAACATGTTGCTAATGAAAGCAAATTTTTTTACAAAAAAAAAACCTTTTAAAAAATTAAATTACTCACGGTCTCTACTGTAACCATGAAAGCCAATTGTCATTCCGGCTTAGCATAAATTTCAATTTAATTAAAATTGTCACTAATGTTGTTGCTTGACCAAAGTTTATGCATTACGGTTTGCTTTTCAGGTATTTTACTGACCACTTTTGTCGATGGTCTTTATTAGTGTTCACTGTACGTTAGTTATTAGGTTATTTAAGTGGACATCAGACCAAATATGTTACCGAATCAACTATTCTGGCAATCCATTTCTTCCGAGTTACTCAACTGTTTAATTATATGGAATGTGTATTAAGTTCTTTGGCCATTACGTATACTATGACTAATGATTACATTATGAGTGTTTGCCCACTATCAATAAAAAAAAAATACAACGTAATACTTTCGAAGCAAACGGAATTTGTTTTAATTTGAACTTTAAGGGTCAAATAAAAGTCAAGTTTCTATTTAAGCAAGTTCGAATCTATGACTTTGAAACAATTACACGAATGCGCTATCGTCCCTGTTCATGTTTAATACCTACCTCTATTAATGCTTCTCAGTTCTTCAGGCTTAAGAGATTTAATTCATCCTGAAACACATGTTAAGTTTATATTTGGTCAAATCAGATCAACATGTCATAATCTTTCATCCTAAAAACTGGAACTAATCTAGACCCTTGACGATACGCTAAAAACGGTCACGGGTTTACACTAGTTTACCAATAATTTAGAAACGATGACGTAGGTCATTAGCTATGAGACCACACATCCATCAACGTAATTGTATGTGAATTGTATTTGTTTAGTGAAGAATTCCTTGTGTTTTGGATTCTGCCTAATATAGACGACACAAGGCGAACACAACACTTACTTAAGACCACCAGTGACCGAGGCTGGAGTCGAACCGGAGACCCCTGCACGCGAGGGCAGCTTGCTACCCCTACATTGCCTCAACGTAGGTACAATGTAGCATAGGCTTTATCCCAGTTTCCATTTAATAAAGATGATTCCATATGCTTGTTAAGTTGGTGTTTGATTCTCGATAAGTATAACTTTACTCACTAAAGGAAACCAAAATACGAGTGTTGTTTCAGAGTACAGTGAAGTCAATGTTTACTCGAGAGACGAAGCTGACTGCATTTAGAAATCTGGTTGAAACAACTCAACCAGTCTCTCTTGTTATCCAAACAGAGCTTATAAAGGAAGCAAGAAATTTATTTTCGGCTGTAAGGGTGGTCTTAGTTATTTTGCAATTTGAGAAACTTGATTCGTTGCTGACGACGTTTTAAGTGCTGTACTATTTCTTTCAAGTGGAAAAATGCTTTTTTTTTTTTTTTTTGCTGTCGTCAGTCTTTAGACTGGTTTGATGCAATCCTCCATCCCTTCCTATCCTGTGCTAGCCTCTTCATTTCTACATACCCCTTACAACCCACATCCTCAATTATCTGCTTCATATATTCTAATCTCTGTCTACCTCTACAGTTCTTACCTTCGACTATTCCCTCCACTAACAAATTAACCAATCCAGCATGTCTCAAAATATGACCTACCAGCCTGTCTCTTCTTCCTGTAAGCTTCTTCCATAAACTTCTTTTCTCACCCATCATTTCCAAAACTCGTTCATTTCTTACTTTGTCTGTCCACCTAATTTTCAGCATTCTTCTGTAGCACCACATTTCAAATGCTTCAAGTTTCTTTCTTTCCGGTATTCCTAAAGTCCATGTTTCGCTACCGTAAAGTGCTGTGCTCCACACATAGAGTTTTAAGAAGTTCTTTCTAATTCCCAGATCAATATTTGAAACTAAAAGGTTTCTCTTTCTCATGAAGGCTCTTTTTGCTAGTGCTATTCTGCTTTTAACATCATTCCTGCTTCGGCCATCGGTTGTAATTTTGCTTCCCAAGTAACAGAACTCACTCACTTCTCCTATTGCATCCGATCCTATTTTTATATTTAATCTGCTAGTATTCGTATCATTTCTGCTACGTTTCATCACTTTTGTTTTACTTTGATTTATATTCAGTCCAAATTCTTCCTTCAGTATTTTGTTCATGCCATTCAATAACTTCTCAATATCCTCAGCCCTCTCTGCTAATAAGACAATGTCATCCGCAAATCGTAGCATACTGATTTTTTCTCCCTGAAAACTTATGCCACATGGAAATATTTCTTTGACTTTCTTCATGGCTTCTTCTACATACAAGTTGAATATTAACGGGGATAGACTACAACCTTGTCTCACACCCTTTTTAACTGATGCATGTCTCTCGTGATTCTCTACTTTTATTACAGCCACTTGATTCTTATATAGTTTATAGAGTATTCTTCTATCTCGATACTTTAGACCTGACTTCTTTAAAATTTTGAACATCTTGTCCCACCTAACATTATCAAAAGCTTTTTCTAAATCTAAAAATGCCATAAAAGTATCTTTGTTTTTCTTGATCCGCCCTTCAAGTATTAATCTTAAAGACAGAATTGCTTCCCTTGTACCGCGATTTTTCCTAAACCCAAACTGATCTTCACCTACTATCTCTTCTACTACCCTTTCCATCCTTCTGTATATTATTCTGGTCAGTAATTTTGAAGCATGTGATGTTAGACTAATGGTGCGATAATTCTCACATTTGTCGGCTTGTGATTTCTTTGGAAGTGTGAAGATGATATTTTTATTAAAATCAGTTGGAATTTCTCCTGTTTCATAACTTTTTGATATCAGCTTGAATAATCTTTCGATTCCTTCCTCTCCTAGAGATTTAAGAAGTTCTGCAGGGATCTTATCAATTCCAACTGCCTTATTTGCTTTCAAGTCATTCAGAGCTTTATTAAATTCTGTCTTCAAAACAGGATCTCCTAAATGCTACCGGGTTAAAAAGATTACTACAGTAATGATTAAACCTCACATTAATAGCTAATTATAAATACTCGTTACAAAATATGTACATAAAATTAAGAATTAAGAGCCGTATTTATCATTTAACGGAAGTCAAATCAGCTAAAAATTTCTTAATTAAGTTCTTCTATCCGGCATTTGAAATGAATTCTAGAATCATAATTGTATGATCGTTATTAAATGAAGCTTCTAATTTATATAGTATACTGAAAATGCGCGTTATTTGTTTAACTTTGTAACATACGATACTTTAAAATCAATAACGTAATGTTTTTAATGTCTTTTATACAAGTAAATATATGAAGTAAAAGAAATTTAGAAACACTATCTTCGACTTTTCTGATGAACAGTTAGGGGTTTTACTATTAAGATAAACGCTGCCCATATGCCGGAATACTTCCTTCAAAAGGCCATGGCCAAATTCCTTCCACTTCGTTGCCCTCAGTCCTTTCCCACCTCTAATAACCTCGACGTCGATGAGGCGTAATACTATAAACAAAAACACAAAAAAGGATGTACATACTTGTTTCTTTAAATGTTCGATACGAAATAACAAGCAGAATAATTAAAAAGTAATTTATTGACCAACATTTCATCGTACTGTATTCAGAACCAGCTTATGTATGTTTCTTTCACTTTACCGAGCGTGGGGACTGAGTGGTAAGCTTCCGCTTGCATTCTGGAGGTCGTGTGTTCGAATCCCTATCCGTCCATCCAGATTTGGATTTTTCATTGTTTCCCCAAATCACTTCAGAAGAATGCGGGGATGGCTTCTTCAAAAGGCCATAGCAGAATTCTTTCCCGTTACTTCCTCCCCGGTATTTTTCCGCCTCTAACGACCTCGACGTTGACGAGACATAAAGACATAAACAAAAAAAACTTTGATTGTGATAAATTTTCACAATTCTCTGCAAGATAGTCATCAGTGACAATTTCTATTTTCATGAAATAAATATTATTTAAACCCACATCGTTGTGCGTCGTCCGTGATCCAGCATGATGGTACCTGCTGCTCGACACTGGGCCATCTGGTTCAAGTCCCGGACGAAAACATAATGTTTAGCACTGCGGTCTGGGATAGTAGGGTAGGGGAGGATAGTGATGCACGATTTATAATCATTACATTGTGTAGGGGAGTCCTGGGTTAAATCCCAGACATCGTCACCACGTGTGAAGGCGTACTGCACTTTTTAGGATGATTTGTCTGTCGTTTGGGGACTTTAAGTTTGGCTGCCACCTTGTTGAGTTCGATGGATCGAAAATGGCTTTCATCCTGTCCCGTCATTTATCCGCCACCGACAAAACAACATACTTCATCATATTCATCCATACATACGAACATTGTTTCGTCTCCCAAAGATGCTGCTTCAAATATATTAGTTCATACATGTTTTAAATTCATGTTTCAAGGATTTTGTGGCCGAAATTAGGTTTCATCTTTAACTGTGGTAATTTCAGATCATATTTCTACTACGTAAGACGGATATCACTAAAAAAATATCTACTGATTGTGATTAGAGTAACGTGAAAACACACCTGTACACTGTACCGTGGTATCAAACTTTTGTTTGATCTCGGCCAGTGTCTGGAATAGACGCTAGGGCTCCTCGTAGTTTCCTGACGCAAGATCCTTAACCATAAAAATCATTCGTTTTCCATTGATCAAGGAAACACAGTTCATCACTATTCATTCTGGTTGCGTCGAGTGATCGTAAGAATGCTGAGGCGCCCCACCAGCTGACGGTTGCTAGGAGACGCCCCTCGTGGTCCGTCACCAGCATTCCCTCCCGCGTTCACCTCTTCCAGAGTGACGAAAGCTTGCTCAGTTACTAACTTGTTATTTCTGTTCTTCCATACTAACGCAGCGTCACATCATTTCACCAAAGTGAAATAAAAATAACTATCTTTATTTCATTCAGAAAGAAAACGTTTTATTTTCAACCTAGATATCTTGAGCTAGAGTGTTTTCAGTGGTTTTTGAGGTTCCCGCTGTTTACGTCAACCGTAACCGACCGTTTTGTATTTTTGCTTTTACTTAGTTCAAAGAAAATGTAGACCACAATTTAGAACAGTGAAATCGTAAAAAATACTAAATCAGTAGTAGCTTTATACCTAGAGATTTTTTTATATATATAAAAGGCTGTTTACGAACAACTGTGGCTTTTAACATTATTTTATTCCACAGACGCATCTCGCCTTTGTGTTATGGGGCATGTGTGGCTGTAAATGTATGGTTTTACATATGTATTATTACAATTATTAATTGAAGCAAATCATTATCTAAATATATATACACACTGTACTTACAGAAAAGGTGATAATCTTTACATGGCGCTCTGGAACAACAATTTTATTTTAAAAAATTATTAAAAACAACGGTTGTTTGTAGACGGCATTTTGTTTATTGCAATCTATAGATCAGCAACTGCGGAATATGGCCTACTACCAGATTTAAACTTCATACTAAGGATTATAATAAGAAAGTCATAACTAACTTCATCCATAGGCGAACTTACAAAAATACTGGAGCCATTTATGTTTTTAAACTAGGCGAATCAATGCATCCTGTGCTACATCTAATTTACCGAATTTCATCTATTTTATTTTTGCGAGCCTTGGGAGTAGTTGATTATAAAACTGTGTTAAATGGTGACTCGCTTGGTTGTTGCACTGACTACTGAGTTTGAAGATGCCACAAATTTGTTTGTGGCGTTATTAAATCTGTTAACTCTCCCTTATATACGTGCTCCTCATTCAGTATTAAATTGTGCAACTTTAAGACCCTTATTTCACGTTCAGATTACAAGTAAAATGTGGATTTCCTGTCAAAGAGCCCGTAACAACAGTGGCATTGTCTATAATCCAATGGAGGACCTGTCAAAACCGTTACTGGAAACGTACTTCTGATAAGAAGAACTGGAATTGTTTATGAAGGTTGGTCGGACGTTGACCTTTAGTGATTGGATCAGAGATTGTGTATATACGGTTTCTTATATTCAAGATCTTAAATCATTTTTTTTTGTTTTGTTTCTTAAATTATTATTATTTTTTTCAAACTGTGGTTGAAAGTGATTTCCAGAGAAGACTATTTTCTTTTTCCAACAAACTTGTATATTTATGTATATCTTATGCGAGCAGAGTAAGATATCTGATACCTTCCTTAAAACTAATAAGCGCTGTTTATGGTTATGTTGGAGATTCGACAGAATAGTGTTCACACAAGCTTTTCTAATAACCTTCTCTTAAATAGCAATCTGTTTCGTAGTTTAGGTTGTAAGGTACTTGTGTCACGTCAGCTTGGAATTATATGCAAGGATAAGAATATTACAATCTATTAAAAACTTTAAACTATTAGATACTAATTAGTTTTTGCGCGTATCTTTGGTAGCAAAGAGAATACCCGACGCCCAGGGATAAACGAAGAAGATGGTCGTGGATGGATAATTTATGATGAGAAGAATTGTTTAAGATAAATGGTTTCTGATATGAATCATGGTTTTATAAAGGACACTTAATAAAGGATGATAATATAAATGGATAGAGAAGCATGAACAAAGATGATTTGATTGGTAGCTATCAAAGTATTCAGTAAATAATTAGAGTAAGTTGATTTATATTAAAATAGTTGAGCTTGCGGCCAAGGAAAATATGTTCGAGTTAAAGTTAGGTTGATTTCAATGCAAACATGTACTGGATGTGACTTAATAAATGTGTGTTTAAGTGAACGTAGCAAAGTTTAATGTTGATTATAGAACATATGGTTTTGCTGAAGAAAGAAAAATAGAACTAATTCCGGTATTAGTATACGGTTTTCCTTCCAGATAAAAACAAGAAGGAAGTACAAAAGGTAAAATAATAACCAGAAGTCGAACATTGAAATTCATCTTAAGAGGGAAAAATGACATAAAATTACCCATTCCTATTCGAAGTAACCAAAGAACACGATTTAGGTAAAAATCGAATAATTTATATGTAAGTTCAGAGACAGTATGAAATAGTAAATTTTCAGTAGTTGAGTAAAGAACAGATATTTGAATGGCTACCACGTACAAACGTTTTGTACGGTGCTGGATGCTGAGATAATGTAAATATCACAGAGTTGAGGAGATGTGATACAGGTTCTTTCGACACTACCATCACCAGTTTCCGCTATCACCAAGTACGGAGCAACTGTACGATAAAGTGGAGTGAGCTTTAGGTGAGAGGAGGAAGTGTCAGATAAAGCAGAAAAGAAATTGCTCATAGACGAACACGAAAAAAAGGTGGAAAACAAATTCGAGCCCTGCAGGAAGAGTCTTAACGCAGGAGAAGAAACTTTTTAAATAAATTAAATTATCTTTCTTAATTGTGAGCCTTGTTCTGAGGAAGCGGGAAGTTTGTCCGGAAATTGCACTACGTTCGCCGGTAGGGAACGTCCAGCGGGGGCCAAATTAACTTCAAAGCGGAGCGCCAGCGGAAAAAGAGTTCCGAGCCAAGCAAATTTAAGCACTCCCACTGATATGTTAATCGTCTGCGATAGCTTTCAGATGTCGAATACCAGAATCACGACGGTCTTTACGCTGCCATCCACCTACATCGAAAAAATTTCAGCTCTCTAAATGGTAGTCTCAAGCTTTCAAAGAGGCAGTGGGATTATACTCGTAGAATTCAATATGAACGGATCCGACAAGCACCTACAATGGGGGTAGTCTACAGTAGTAAATGCAACCTGTTCACGGCATTAAGCTGCTACATGTAATAATCATATTATGACCAACACGAAATGTTCTCAATTTCCTTGTAAAAAAATGTAATGTGATTGAAAGATACATTAGAAAAACGATGTTTATGAAATAAAGATGAACTGGTGTCGTCAAAAGTTGAAACATTAGGATATATTTTCTTTTAAAGCAAAGACAGGATCCAACACTTATTCTACCATTGCGTGAGCGTCATTTTGCTGACAGATTACTATCTTTTTGACTAATTACATTGGTAGATAGATTTTGCATAATGTGGAGAAGTCTAAAATTATAAAAGTGGATGAGAAAGTAGAAAATTAGTTTCTCGAAGCACAGTGATAAAAAAAATTAGGGAATATAATCTGCAAAACCTAATCCAATTATCGTGGAGTTATTGGAAGCATTTTTTTTTTTTGGGTGTATTCATTTAATCCAAATGAAACTGGCGTGTGGAGGATATCTGTTTGGAAGTTGATTTGTGGGGTAGTGGTTTGTGAATTTGATTTGAGCCGTCCAAAAGTTTCGGGCTATTTAAGAGAGAAAATGATATCACCTATAACGGGTCGAACTGGGTATTTCAATAATTATTCGCTGGGAGAAAAATCACAATCGTTACTAACTTTTGTACCAGAAACAGTTTGATATCTCATGTTTTAGAGAAAAGAAACGCGACAACGCCAGTTAAAATGCGCTACTAAAGAGCAAAAATATGGCCAATAAGTCCAATAAATGAAAAAGGAAATGACAGCATATTAAGAATAAATGGATTTCAAGTTTAAGAGAAATAGAAGGGATTTCTTCATAAAGGCATAAAAATATAAATAACTTAGCAAATTAACATATTAAACAGCAAACAGAATTAATTAACGATTAACTATCAGATCTCAATAAAAGCCTCTGTTCAAGGTTAAATGGAATTCAAATAAATACGTAACATACTATTAGTAAAACAGACTGTATTTCCATCACGTGACCAACACAAAACAATGAAAATGTGTGTGTATAGGTGCAAATTTAGTCCTCATTACGAAACGATATCCGCTAAATTAATGTTAATAACGCGGTTAATGGGGATGGGTGCCATATTTGTGGAGCCAGATGGAGTAGTCTGCGAGCCATAACGACTGCAATATGCAGTTTCGTGACACAGAGCTGGTCATTAGCGATATGTGTTTCCCTCCAAAATCGCCCACTAGCTTACGATGTTATCATAAAAAAAATCAGTTTGTTACTTTACGATGAATGAACTTATTATTTGTTAACAACATGATTCGCAACAATATTTTAACTGCATACGACGCCTTTTAAATCAAATACTACCATCTTCGAAAAGACCTAGTCATCGACCATTTATAGACAGTTTCGGGGAAAATGATACTTATCTATAGAGAGTAAGAGTAACCACATTTTCAATAAATTCCACTTTTCTTTGTTTGCCAAGAACATTGTTGTTTATTGGCGAGGTCGATATGTTCTTGTACAGGTTAGTAGTCTTTACAATGTTTCTTCGACCGTATGTGGAATCCAATGTGCTTCTGGAGCTTGGAGCAACAATTTTAACGCATTGTTGTCGTCTAGTTCATTAAATGCAACATTCAGCAAAGATAGAGGAGTGACTACACTATGATACTGTCATTTTTGTATTACTATTCTGTTTTTCACAAATGTATTCTTTTCTGTTATGGAGAATCGGAATTTATTTGCTGCGGCGGCCATGCATACATTAATTCTTCTGGTATACTGTAACTGTTTTAGGCGGACATAGAATATTCCCTTGCGTTGTTTCGAAAGAGTCTTGCTAACATATAGTTTCTTTGTTATTTAAAGATGTAAAAAACATCTAAACTCAATATTTGCATTTAAACAATAACTTTTAACTATATTCCAGTGTTTAATAACCTGGTGGTTTGAATGGCACATTTTTAAAAGAAAAGTTTAGAACAGAAAACTAAATAAATTAAAAAATACAAGTTATTGTCCGTCTATATACTGATCAGCCAGAAAATAATTATCACCTACCTAATAGCCGGTATGTGCGCCTTTGGCATGGATAACAGCGGCGACACGTCTTGGTTTGGAAGCAATGATGCCTTGGTAGGTCGCTGGAGGCAGTTGGCACCACATCTGCACACATAAGACACCTATATGCCGCAAATTCCGGGGAGAGGGACGGTGACCTTTGACGTCACGTTCAGTCACATCCCAGATGTGTTCGACCGGGTTCAGATGTGGCGAGTTGGGGGGCCAACACATTATTTGCAACTCGCCACTGTGTTCCTCGAACCACTCCATCACACTCATGGCCTTGTGACATTGTGCATTGTCTTGTTGGAAAATGCCACTGCCGTTGGGAAACACGATAGTCATGAAGGGGTGTACGTGGTCTGCAGCCAGTGTACGATACATATTGGCCGTCATGGTGCCTTGCACGAGCTCCACTCTACCCATGGATGCCCACGTGAATGTTCCCCAGAGCATAACTGAGCCGCCGCCAGCTTGTCTCCGTCCCACAGTACAGGTGTCAAAAAGCTACTCTGGAAAACGACGGATTCGCTCCCTCTCATCGGCAAGATAAAGGAGGTAGCGGGATTCATCAGACCAAGCAACGTTCTGCCACTGTGCCAACCTCCAGCGACGATGGTCACGTGCCCATTTCAGTCGTCGTAGCCGATTTCGTCGTGTTAACATTGGCACAGGCAAGGGTCGTGGCTGCGGAGGTCCATCGTTACGAGTGTTCGGTGCACTGTGTGTTCAGACACACATGTACTCTGCCCAGCATTAAAGTCTGATGTTAATTCCGCCACAGTTCTCCGCCTGTCCTGTTTTACCAGTCTGCCCAGCCTACGACGTCCCACATATGTGATGAGGGGTGGACGCCCAACCCCTCGTCGTTTGGACGTGGTTTCGCCTTGGTTTCGCCACTTGTTGAAGACACTCATCACAGCACTCGTCGAACATCCAACTAGTCATGCAGTTTCCGAAATGCTCGTGCCGAGCCTCCAGACTATCAAAATTTGCCCGCGGTCAAACTCAGATAGATCCCACGCCTTCCACATTCTAAATACCGATTGCACGCTGATACTACATACACCGTGCGTGTGTCTGAGTAGCAGTCATTCCTCGTCGGATGACGCGGCTATAGCCTGGACTGCTTTTTTCGATAGTACGTAGGTGGTCATAAAGTTCTGACTGATCAGTGTAAATGATTGCATTGTGTGGGAACAATTTCGGGATTTCTGTAATAAGGATATCTTAATTTATTTTAACGACCGAAACATGAAAAACAGCATCTTTGTGAAATGGAGACTGGTGATATGATAGGACATACTTCAGTTAATGCTACTGTAAACATATTATGAGTTATGAATATTTTCCAATTAAATAGATGTATTAATAACGGACGTGACACTGGCAATAACAACCAGGGATCTAGTATGACGCAAAAACATCTAGAAAATGTATTTTTAAAATACTGAACTGTATATTGACAACACATCAGAGGTATGTGGACCTCCTACTCTTCCAGTTTCTGTACGACATTTCTTTAACAAAATCGATAAAAGCGTCTTTGATTACCAATTGCAAACGCTGTGCGTTGTTTGGTACCGTAATACTTTGCTGAATCAACTACCTTCCGAAATACCAAATAACAATGTCACAACATGGTGTCAGATGTTAGTAATTTAAACTATCAAAGCAGGTGTTACTTGAAAAGACATTTCAAACAAAGCTATATTCATATAGCGACTACAAACCTTTACTAACATAATTATTGAATAAACATTTTGGCTTTAGAAATAACGCCAACATATTTCGTATTTGATTGAATGATCCCCGTTTTCCTACCAGTAAACTTTCTTTTAGTAATCTGAAGAACTTACTTATCATATAAATCAGTCAATAACTGATATAATAGGGACGAGTTTGGAGTAATTGAAAGACAGGAGGCTAGTGAAGAAAGAGTTGTTCGCTATAGATTTTAGGTGTAAAGCAAGTAGGTAATTTTTCATTTGTATGAAAGAGAACGAAGTAATGGAATGGATTATGAAAAGGCTTAAAATTTTTCGCTAAAAAAGAAGAATTTGAATTAAAAATTATATTTTTTGCCAAAGAAGATGTGGAAGAAGATTGCCACCGTGTTTTAAGATCCATTGCCGTTAATAATATATTTTTCCTCAAAGGTATTTTTTGTTGGTACTCCATTTTGAAGATAACATTCGACGATAATAACGAAAAACAAACAAATAATTTACAATTAATGTTTCCATTGAAAAACTTTTTATTTGCATAAAGAATGTAGAATGCGCGATATATTAACAATTTGTTTGACTAATATTCACGACAGCTGTTGGTTGCAGTTGTTTACATTCTTTAAATATTGTAGAAGGCGTCATATATTGATAATTTAACTAACATGACAGCTGTTTGTCGGAGATGTTAGGAGTGTTTACACTTTAAAACCTTAGAGACAGACTTAAGATACGAGATTTATATCATCATGCTACATTAACTGGGGACGGGCAGAACGTGGTGGGTGAGTAGTAACGCATTGGTCTCGCATACGGGAGAACGCAGGTTCGAATTCCCGCTAGGCCATCCAATTTTCGGTTTTCTATTCTGTCCTAAAATCAGTCCAAACGAATGCTTGGATGGTTCCTTTCTTGAGGGCAAGACCGAATTATTTCACATTTCTTGTTACCAGTTCTCGACGTCAACAAGGCATAAAGACATAAAGAAACTACGGATGGAGAAGAAAATTTATATCTCATCATAACCTTACAACCGAATACTGTAAGGTTGTCTATACGCCATGCATGGACATACTAACTGCTAATGGTACAAGTTGAAACTACTTAAATTAATTATATTTATTTACAGTTTGTAGTGTATTGCTACACTACATGGAAAATATTTTCGAGAAGCTGGACCTATAGTTCACACATGTGCATGGTGCGAACAATGCTATCGGTAACTGTCCGGTAGTGAGGCTGTGTTTCGGTATGTGACCTTGGGACGGGTAACCCTCAGTGAAGGAACAAAGCGTGGCTGCAAGGCTGACGCGGAGTGGGAGAATAAAGTGGACTGCGTGTTGTGTGGTGGGTGAGTGGCCAGCCTGCAGAAGGAGATGTACGCCGACTAACGCCGGTGCGGTCAGTGGTGGTTCTTGTGGTCCATGTCGTCATCCAAGTGGACGTGGTTCTGCGACGGTCAGCAGAAAAAGGACAGCTGCGGACAACAGACTTGGAACCATCCGCTAAGTGGTAACTCCGCTGATATGGTGATCGCAAATCGTTATCGTATCGATCAACCCATTATCACTCTAGAGAAAATCTCATTGCCCGCTGAGCTTAATAAATGGATATATAGAACACCATGAGAACTTATGTAAAATGAACCCATTGCTGGATTTCAATATGTTTGTTTAACTGTGTCATACTATTGTCAATAATATTTGATAAAGAATAATTTTGTAATAAACGTATATTAATGCCAAACGTAGGTTCAACGGTGTTGTTAATGTGCAAAGCAACATCCCGATTCCTGATATCAGAAATTTCAATCATTAATAAAAAAAATTGATAATTTATGCAAACAAAAATTAATTTAATTCTTAACAAAAAAAATATACACCTCAAGTTCAGAGATAAAATGCCAGAGAGTTTCATTGGTCTTGCAGGTATTATTGCAGGCCACACAGCTACAAACTTTGATGTTTGAAGGAGAAATTGGATCCAATATTCCAGCTTAAACGAAAGGTGATTCATGTGTTTGAACCTGTCAAATAAGAAAGTACAGTGGGGTTAATCTTTCCCAATTAACCCTTCAGGATAATATTTACTGCCATGGCGTGTAGCAATGTCTATTAAAGTATCTAAAACAAATTTAGTTCCGTAAACGGCTGGATTGAATTTTATGAAACTTGGTACACATATTTCTCACAGGACGCCTAAAAATACTGCAGTTGTAAATCACCCCCAACCGGATTGCGCAACGCCGAGTACTGTGCTCGTAATATTTACAACAAGCATTACCTGGCGCTGCAGAACTAGTCCGCTAGTATCGTATCATGCGAGAAAGTTCTCTACCATAATCATAAGAAAATGAACTTAAAAGATTCTTGTTTATTCCTGTAAAACCAAATACTTAATATAGCTTACGACATTGACTGTTGTTAAAATACAGAATAACGCACTGAAAAGCCTACGAAAGTGGCCAAGATTATTTAACACAACTTTTTTTATTAACAAAGGGGAGAGGGGGATAAGCGACTGGTGATGAATTCGCTGACAGGAACCCGCAAATAAAGAACGTTAATTCACCCTGGGTATATAATATTCTCTACACAACAAGCAAACATTAAAGCGCAAAAAGAATTAGTTTAGAGAAAAAAATCGGTTTCTATGCTACAGATACACCTAACACTCTGTTTCTCGGGGGAAAAAAAAAAGAAACAACAGTTGCCAAATCTTTGCTCTGAAACATGGCCAGCTGAATGAAATAAAATATTCGTATTACCGAAGAATAATTGATTTTTTTTTTGTGTATTCAAGCACCAAACGCGTCCATTTTAAAGACAGAACAGCCTTGCAAAGGACATATTTATAGATACTTACAAGACGTGGTGAAACAAGTACTAATATACATATTATCGGTGTTGTGCGTTCTGTAGACGGATTACAGACGTATCAGCGCGCGGTGACAGTTTTGTTCCTCGCAATACACGTAACGAGACAGTGTACCAGGGAATTTATTTGTAGAAAGGTTCAAACATTTGTTTAGGGTAAGCACTCTGTTGAGCACATTGGACACTATTACAGGTGACCTAACGCTCAATGATAGACATCTCGTCTATATCAAGGTCATTAGAGGCGGGAAACGGCAAGGGCACAAGGAACGGGAAGGAATTCGGTCACAGCCTTTTAATTAAAACATCCCGGCATTCGCCTGGAGTGATATGGGTATACAATGGAAAACTCAAATCTGAATGCCTGGACGGGGATTCAAACTTACGTCCTCCTGAATGCGAGGCCGGAACTTTACCGTTCACCCATCACGCTCGGTCCAACACTTAATAGAATATAGTATATTGTATTAAGTACAATTTGGGGTCGTCCAAATGTGAACATCAATACATAAAAAGGGAGGGGGGAATTATTATAAAATAATTCTGAAAAATGAAAAACATATATAATAATGATGCTATAAGGGGATCTAATAGGTTACTAACTAGAACCATGAATTTCAGACACAAAATAAAACCTCATTTATTGAGTCTTATGGCCTTACAAGGTCGGGTAGTAATTGACGTTACGTTAAACACAATTAGATCAGCAAAAACAAACAATACCCGACGTTTACAATTCGCCGGAGTAAGCAAACAAAACTGAATGAAATATCTCAAACAAGTAATAAAAACAGCAAAGTTAACATTGAAATAACGTGGCAACACAGGCCATCAAATTGAAGCTAACATTTTACTGTACAAAGGAAAATCCCAGGGGGCGCCGTATAAAGTGAATGAAAAGCATCAAAATTGAATTAACAAACAGCAAGATGCTTAAGAAAAAATTGAATCGAAATATAAATTCAGCTAGCTCAGAATTTAAGTGACGGGAGCAGAGTCTTAACCCAGGCGTCGCTTAAGGGCTCATAAGTCTGTTAAAATCCACTGAATAGTGACCGTCGTTTCTGGTACATTACCATGGAATCATCGCCGTGATGGTGAGCGACAAACACAATGCCATTGCAGCAATGGAAGCTAAATAAGCGGCTACGACCGCGTTATTAGCATAACTTCCAAATAATGGCAAGCATGCCACTCAACATCTCGCTTTCCCAAAGCGAGAAATGATCAACCACAATGATCATCAGAGAGCGTGCCGGCTGACACGTCTGTTCACCAGCTCGTCTTGGACCCAAGTGAAATCTAACATGGCTCCTTCTTCTTCCTCGGCTAGTTGCACTCCACATGTAAAAGAACTCCACGGAATTAGTATTGTAGACCCCAATAAATGTTCATGATTGGCTATCTACACATTTCCGTCGTCACGTGTTTAATATCACGCGTCGCATTCGCCGTCTCCCTCCGCGCGTTTTCTACTTGGCCTTCGGGGCAGTAGCGGGGTAGGGGTAGGTCATCGTCCTATTTTCAAACGGGACTGAGGCTGGGCTGGCCCGGCGCCGCCGAGTCGCCTGACTCTCCATTGTTCCTCCCTCAACCGTCCGAAATGGCAGTTTCCAGCCTTCAATATTCAACCTTTCTGAGCCATGAGTTTACAGAAAAATTAAATTTATAACAAACTATACCTTTGGCCGCCCTGGTCTAAACATACATTTAATCTATCCAGACAATCTTCATTATTTACAATTACTTACACGTTGCAAGATTAAATAATTAATAAACTTGAATATAATAAAAAAGAATTATGAATATAATTAATAACAATTTAATTATATTCATTGTGGGTGACGCTGTCACACCACAATATATACAGGGTGATTTAGGAGGAATGGTAAATAGTGAAGGAGGTGGTAATATGAACAATATTGAGTAAAACAGTTCATATAAACATGTGTCCGATTTCCATTCGTTATGGAGATACATGTGCTGGACTGTTATGCGTAAAATAAACCTCAGAAAATGATCAAAAGCACAAAAATAACTTACTGAAGAACTTTATTCACGCAAAAACAAACGCATATTTTACGATTAGGAATCATCGACCAAATTCCAATCGCCCTGCAACCTCAGTCTACAGTTTCTTCTTCTGAGATACACGCCCATCAGGGCTATTCGTGTCGACTTCAATCATTAATAAAGTGCTCCAGTTTGTGTATTGAAGTCGGTGATGGAATTTTAGAACATTTAATTCAAAATGTTGTAATATATGTGTGTTTTTGAATGAATAAAGTATTTCAATAAGTTATTAGTGTACTCTTAATCATTTTCTGAGGACTATTTTATGCATAACATTCCAGCACCTGAATTTCCAAAACGAATAGAAATCTGATACGTGTTTATAAGAACTTTTTTACTCAACATTGTTCATATTACCACCTCCTTCAGTATTTACCATTCCTCGTGAATCACTCTGTACTTTGCGATTAAAGATACCAAACAGTGACGAGTGGTTCACTACCATAACAAGACTTGTACGGTGTAGTTTAGAAAGAAAAAATCATACCGCTTTACTAACTGCAAGACCCTACTCTACATTAACCCAGTTACTATAAAGAACCAACGTAGGCCAAGACTGAGAAAGGTCTCGTGTAAATTTTGAATAGAGTTTGTAACGGACATACATCAAGTTGATGTAAATAAATAGATAATTTAAATTAACTATAGGTAAGATGTTTTTTAATAAATAGATATAGTAATAAAATTATTTCGAGTTCATTACGAACAAGAAGAAGCGGGCTAGAGATGATTATATAACAAAGAGAGGATATACGTGTATGACAGAAAGAAGAGAATGGTTAAAAGGAGAGAGAAATGAATGAACAAGATTGATGCGAGGATTTGCTTTTTTGGGGAAAGCAGTATTAAAGATGTGAATAAATGACAAATGTATTGATGATCGTTTGCGAGAATCGTAGTTGTAACAAGAAATAGTTAAGTGTTGCAAAAGGTATTATTGAATAAATGTTGAATTTGATGAAGGTAAAAGCGGACATTATTTGTATAAAGAAATTTGAATAAGGATGTTCCATCTGAAGTTTGAATTGATGAAAGGTGACAGTGGAAAATGTTGAATACGGTAAGACAATACAAGCTACGGTAATGACAATTGTAGGAAACGTGATACACGTATAAAAGTAGTAATGTACGGTCCATTGCAGTAAAGGTATGTGTAGCGTTGGAGACCAAACGGTCACGACGGATCTCTAAATATAAATAGGAGACCCATTTAAAAATTGTTTAATTAGTTATACCGTTAGAAGTTGCTACTTATAGAAGGATGTGAAGATGTTTCCTAGTTTGGATTACTAAGCTCAATCTGAACTCTAAAAAATAATTGAGAGGTTATAAAATTTAGGCAAAACTGCGTCACATTAAATGTACCACTTCTCTCTATCTCGCTGATGATCGGTGTAGCCTAATTAAGGCATGCACCACAATCAAACGAAGTGTTACTGTTTAAGTCATATTTCTCTATGGAAACTATATGCTATTAACGCTTCCCAGTCTCTTTAAACCAATATTACGAATAACTACTTACAGTGACTGATTTCGACTTCTCTCACGAAAGTGGAACATCTAATCTTATTTTCTGTGTATTCTAGGGGATAGTAGAGCCACTACTGGTGTACCGCACTGCACGCGGTGAAATCGTTTAGATACTAATGTTCAATCTGTCACTCTCTGAGGATTTCGATATGTTTTACGGGTTTCTGGCGCTGTGAAGCGTAATGTTGAACAATAAGAACCTTGATTTATAGCTTTATGGGCTACGCCGCGTCGTTTATTGGATTATCTAAGCTTTCGACTGTTATACTTCAGCCTTCTTCAGAGATACTGTTTATATTTATGTTCACATAGCAACAGTCGCCAAGCATCGCAGAGGAAAAGGCCGCTATCTTCGTTGATGTTGTTGGTATTCCTTAAAATTCCTGCTGCCTCTTTCACACGTCAAGGCCACCACTGGTCTTCTCTCCACAGTAGCCTCGTGTCTTGAAATTTTATTTCATGCCCAGTGTTAATAGCATGGCGAACGACGGCAGATTTGTCACTGTTGTTCTATTTGTAGTGGCGGATATGCTCTTTAAGTCTCTCCGCTACTGTGCGACCTGTCTCGCCACTGCCACAGCTGCATGGGATTTCATAAACACCGGTAAGCTGGTGTGGGTGTAATCTGTCTTTTACCCTGGATAATGACTGGCCAAGTTTGCAGTGAGCTTTATACACGATTCGCACCTCCACCCGCTTAAACAGTTTCCCAATCCGGCCTTTTCCTCTGCGATGTTTGGCGACTGTTGCTATAAGAACATAAATATAAACAGTATCTCTGAAGAAGGCTGGAGTATATCAGCCGAAAGCTTAGATAATCCAATAAACGACGCGGCATAGCCCGTAAAGCTATAAATCTTGTACAAAGACGGCCGCGGAAGTCTTAAGAATCAATAAGAACCTTGTTTGTCTGTTAGCCATAGAATGCAGCAAACCTGTTATGGCATATGATATAGCCTTACCTCTGACTCAAAAGAAGCCATACAGTATGCTTCTGAGTACACGACGATGTATTCTTTAGAGTTACGGACCTCGTGGCGTAAACAATTTTCATTTGATTTTGTACTTCCTGAATTATCATTTCATGGTAGATTTGTAAATTTTTTGAATCCTTTCATATTGTTGTATTTTGGGATTTAATTATTACTTTTTATTACTATGTTACGAACGAGAATAAGAAGCAGTTTTCTGAGTGACAGTATGTTTGCTCGTTTTTATTATTATTATTACGTGTAACTAACTTTCTCTGCACGTGTCTAACTGTGATGTAGTCACTGTTGTTTGAAAATCACACACAATGTAAAGTTTCCAATCGTATTTTAATTCCTGCTTGCTTCATTCACCGTCCGATTTTTGCAATATATGTAATATAACGAAACATTAACATGGACAAAAAAAAGTTATTTTCACGTAACGACGTATTCAGCTGCGCTGCAGAATATGCAAATAACAATGAAATTTAAATACTGATTTAGTACAGAGGTAAATGCAGTTGCAGGACTCATTTTTCGAACTCGCGTGATAATGATTGCCCGCGCTGCGTCATTAACAAATGAATTAACAGCCGACAGAGGCGCAGAGCGCGTGCATACCAATGACCGCGTGCCAACCAGAACGACGGGCAGCTGAACACCGCTTCTCAGCATAATCGGAATGGGCGAGACTACAGCTAGCAAGTTTCTGTGTTGCTTCTTCAGTAACGTTAATTTTTTCTTGTTTTTGTTTTTTAATAAAATTATGACCCTAGGAATTATGAATTTACATTATCATGAATTACTAATCTAATTATTCGGAATGGAAATAGGCTTGAACTTTTTGACTATCCATCAAATTTTGAGGTTAATTAGTCAGCACCCCAGTAACTTTCATTGTAACAAACAGAGGAAACGATTAGTACTGTTGAATATCGTTCTGAATAAACAGAGAATGCTGTTCGTTCTGGCAATACGGAACATTTATTCTCGACTGCTTCTAGCGCTTTCGAGACTAACATTTCAAAGCACACTTGTATTTAAAAGTCTGTGTAAAAACGAATTACATGGCTTCCAGGAAACTGCGATCTCCAGCAAGCTGATACCACAACTAGTGCAATTGTGGATGTTGTAATTGATGTTTATTGTGATTTTTTCCGGTTTTAAGACCAAGTTGCAACGTCTGCTCTACGTTTATTACACAACTAAATTTGTTTGAGAATTGATTGATTTCCTGTTTAAATCTAAGTATCAAATCCAAAGCAAAACGATATATATTTTCTTCAAGTCAAGCGGTTAATAATAATTATTGATAAAATTGCGATGGAGCACCCGCTCCGGTGTCAATCTCCCTAAAAACCCCTCCCTTTCCCCTTCCAACCTACTTTTCCCCTCTACTAATTTGTATTCATCCATGTCGAGCTCATCGGAGCCGAGATATAATTGGGGGAGGGAGGGGTATAAGTGATGCAAAACCAAAATTTTGACGGACAGACGGCAAATTGAAGCAGCGTCTTCCGGATTATCGGACAGTTAATTAATTCTACATATCAGAAAGCTGTCTGCATAAACCGTGCCACAGACTGAGTACTTCAGATCGCTGTGGCAACTGAAAGTCCTTCTTCCAGCAGGATAGAACCAGTAACTTACCCGCTCCAGCGAGAAATTTACTTGTTTGACCAAACTATACTATGAAACGATGTTAGCAATAATACGTTTTATTGTCTGTATTAAGTGTACAATAGTGTGGTTACCGCAAATTTTTAAAATCACGTCACAGCTATGTATTACACGATTTAGAGTCATTAATTAACTAAGCTATTTATTCCTTACATTCAGTCACTTTTGCCACAAGCTGGTCGAGTGTTGCTGTTATACTTCATTAATCATTTGTTATAGTATTATAATTTCAAAGTGACAGTGTGAGTATGGAAAGTTCATACAAGGTCAAAACTCAGTAACGTGGTGAGCGGCAACTAACGAAATTAAATCAATGACGCGAGTGTAAGCCAATGATATGTTCTTCATCAGACGACCGTTTTAATTTGTTTACTAACAATTAATAAAATGTGGTGGAGTAATGCACAGTAGTGATGGCATGTAAGACTGAACTTCTCTGTGAGTACTACCATCATAAATATTCACTGTACATTTCAGTTCGTTATTTTAAGACGAGGAAAATGGATTATGATTGATCTTTCTTCAAATTATCAACGTGGTTTTTTTGTTTTTTATTAAAAATATAAGAAATAAAATGAACAATTTATTTACTGTAATTATCACTCCAATCAACATATTCTTGCACCATATGTAACATAACATTACTTTGTATCCTAATTATCTGGATTATGACTGTTAATTTTTTCTACACCGAATTTAAATTACGGATAATCTCGTTTTCGTTCTACAGAAGGAAACAGAGAAGTTCTCTGTCACGTCGCCTCTTGTAAAACATAGGGTCGTAGCAGTAAAACACGGCTGAAGTGGCCTCCCTCCCCCATCCCCTCCCCCCCCCTCGCCGCTATAAGGTAGCCAGCTATCAGCTGTGAAGTGAGGTGGTTAGTGGAGAAAATTGTAGCCGAAAGTGAATCAAAAACTGATGAGCGAAGGAGAGCTAAAATGATTAGAGACCCCCACCATTTTTATGTCTCCTTCGCTCTCCGTCTTTGTCATAGTTTCGGCTGCACCTTCCGCCAGTAACCACCTCTCTCCTCAGCGCCTCAATATCACTGAATGAACCTACTTCAAGAACGTTCTTCACTGCATTAAGGCTGCTGCGACACTATGTTCCCGGTGTCAAATCACTCTTTGTACCATGCCTAAATGATCCTGAAGTGTGAACCATTTTTCTAAAATCTTCCTATGTATGACTACTGCATATCCAAACAGACATACTCAAAAGCCATGGTTTCGTTATAATAAAAACCTAAAAGATATAGAAATAAATTAAAGAGGCTTTATTTTACATGTTTTATAGTGTTTAACTATTCGATTTACTATGTTTGCTGCCGTAAAGGTTAAGTCAAGCAGAGAGAGACAATTCCATTTTCGGATGGCGAACACAAACATCCAATACATTAACAGTAATTTGCGGCGATTGCTGACGGGTAATTTCTTTATGGTGATCGGCAAACCAGTAAACCTATTTACACGGATTAAACAGACCGATGATTTGCCGGCGCAATGAGGTTTCAAATCCATAACAGCAGGACTCCCGCTTGGCGCGAGTTTCTGGTAGAACTGCATTAACTTTCGTATACAGTACACATCTGCCGGTCTGATTGCAGTGTCTGCCTGCTGCAGTAAAGTCCCTCTAGGTGCTCGATACAAAGACTGTGACGTTACTCGAGAGTTAGTTTTACCAAATATTCCTAGACTGAGTTCAATGAAAAGAAGTGGCTGACGTGATAACTAAGCTATCAGGTCAGACAAAAATTTCAATCATAAAAAATCACGAAAGTTGTCTAGGTACATGATTAACTAATGAAATCTGTTGTTAATTTTACAGAATTCACGGTTTACTCAAAGTAATCGAATGTCTTCTATATTTTAAATTCTAATTTTATGTGTTTATTAAAATTTAAGCGCCAAGAGTTAGGGTGCACAAACTTTTGTTCCATTTCGTATGGAAAGGTTCACACTATTTTTCACAATTTTTGATTTGTTAAAACGTGTAAATATTTCATATATTTCTTATGGCTTATTATCATTAGTAACTGAGTTGTTACCAATTATTACACTAATAACTCAGAATAGTTTCTACACATTACGTTTCCTCAAATAGTACTTATAAAGGTTGCCATTGCGTAACACCAGCAGGGAAATATGTAAATTACTAGGAGAACATGAAACTAAACTAAACTAATTTTCAATTGAGACCGAGCGTGGTGGGTGATCTGTTAAGGTTCTGGCCACGCATTCGGGAGGACGTCGGTTCGAATACCTCGGGCATCCAGATTTGGGTTTTCCATGGTTTCCCCAAATCACTCCAGTCAAAAGACCATGGCCGAATTCCTTCCCGTTCCTTGCCCCCATTCCTTTCCCGCCTCTCATGACCTCGATGTCGACGAGGCCATAAATAAATATATTTAAATAAATCAATTGCGATGGAGCATTTTCTCCGGTGCCCTTTTGTTGTTCTGTCAGTTATTCATATGTAATTTTTCCTTGCTGCCTATTTTTACCCTCTTACATGGTATATGTTTTAATTGCATCATATTATTCAAATTGATATACAATTTTACGTCCAAAAATCTTTGCTTGACAGAGAAAGCAAGAAGTACTGGCTTACAAAGGATACAGGAGTTGGTTAAATAGTTCACTGTTTGTGAAAATAACATGGGATACATAAGATGTATATCCTTATAAAAAAAAACTGTCTAAAGAAGATCTCTAGAATGATAGAGTGTGGAAAAGTTGAAGGGAAGCATTATCTTAAAGTCACTGTGTTCATGAAATTCATCATTTGGTTGTGAAGTACGATTTGGAGTAAACAACTGAGTGTGGTCTAAACGGCACTACTTACTTCTTGTGTTAGCTCCACATATATATGAATAGATCTCAATATGTGAATATGAAGAGTTCATTGCGTGACTTGGGCTTAAACAACTAAAAGAAGATTATAGGACACCGATAAAGTGTTTACGACAAAGGAATATGCTAAAAGAAAAATTACTCTTAATTATCTTTTTTTTTTTTTTTGTTAAAACTTAATGGGTCTTTGACGGAGGTGCCGTTAAATCTGCGAGAGCAATGGAAGGGAAATCGGTCTGATTGTATTAAAACGAGTCATCTCGACATATCCGCTCCAGAGCTCTGATAAAAAGGCACTGACTTCAAAAGCGCTAGACAATCAAAAACGTTCGTGCCCGATTGTCATATCCCGGTTAGATCCAATCACGAGATAATTAAGGCACGGGTTCGAAACTAAGATAAGGAGCGTCTCCTGTCAAAGAATCGAAAGACTAGGCAATTAACAAATAATTACCTTCAGAGTACGCATCAGACATCGGGTACATTAGGAATTTGTTTCTATCCACTTGAATGAAATGCGTTTAACCTGGAGGTTGCACGTCAACTCGATAACTCGGAAACCTTTGGTTAGTCCGATGATACCTGAACTCTTAGTTATTCTGGTCGCCACTACAGCGCTGCTTGGCGAACTAGGAAATTTATAATAATAAAAACACAATATAATTGCGATAGAGCTCACGATCCTGTGATAATTTCCCCACACATTCATTTTTCTCCTTTCCTCTTCGCACCTCTACTAATTTGAACTTTATATGCTTTCAGTGTTTTCGGTAAATTATTCATAATTTTCCTTAGTAATTTATTACAATCTCTCACACCCTTCCCTACTGAAGAAATTTTCCCACACCCTTGTTCCTGAAATCAAAATTTCAATTTAATAACTGTATTACCTTTATTTGCGGTTATATTGTTAAAATGAAGTGTAAGTTACAACGCAATTTTCTGTTGTGTAGGAAAGATAAAAATTACAATGCGAGGCGGAGATATGAAAAAAAATGTAATGTGATTTTGTTTTACGTTTGTATGTTTCTGTTTTTATTTACTACTACTATATGCAGAACATCCGATGTTTACTTTGTACCATTTACTAGAAACAAGTGAAAACAACCCAGGAATTTTTTTGACAGACACCGGGAAGTTTATTAAAACACAGAGAAAGTTTACACAAAACGTAGATAATCACGAAATATACCAACCACGTAAATAATACTTATTCGTTTTTAAAATTATACTTTACCTAGAAACTTTTTCAAGACAATAAAAAATTTCAATCATTCAAAATAAAATACAGTTGTTTGAAAACATCCTAGCAAAATACTCCGAGAATCTAACCAGAGAAAATTTACCCATAGCACGAAAAATATCAATAAATAAAAATAATGATTAATCGTTATTCGTTTTCCCTTAGTAACTTTTAAAAGAACAAATTCCTACTACCACCATAGATGATATCAGTCTTTTATGATGGGCGTTAAACTAGTACTATACTAACAGTGTAGTTAAGGTTGGTAGGAGAGAGTCATCATGATACAACGTTCTTAGTTTCGTAGATAGAGAAATCACTGCACCAGATGGTTAGAGGGCCTTATTCTCCTATTGTAGCTCTGGGAAGTGGGCAGGATACTAGTCGCAGTTTGGCAACAGTCGAAAAATTCCATAGCAACAGTGACGTCTTGTGATCACATGGCCACATCTTGATGGCTGCTCCAACTGTCTTATTTAGATAAGAGATTAGATGATAGCCAGCCACATGCTGCACTCAGAAACAGTGGTCATCTTCTCCTAAGATTGTTTGGGACGAGTGTAGCAATCATATGGACACGGCTGACTCGTTTATTTCGAATGACCTTAAGATGCTTGAGAGTGAGCGGTCTTTCCATATCCTCTCTCGCCATTTCACTTCTGACATCTTGAATTGCTCTTGGATTCAAATTGTGTGCGTTATTAGTCATATAGCCTAAACGTGCCGTTAATATTTGAGGATGATATGCTATGCCGAACAGTCAGTTAAGGAAATATATACCACTAGCTTAAACGCACGTCAAATATTATGGGAATCGTCCATCTATGGTGGCAAAAGGAATTTGTTCTGTAAATGATTCTAAAGAAACACGAATCACTATCAATCTGTTCTATTTATATTTTTCGTGACGTTTGTAAACTTTCTCTGGTCAGATTGGCGGAGTATTTGGCTAGTATGTTTTTATATAACTGCATTTGATTTTAAATGACGGAAAGTTTTGCTATTATGAAAACGTTTCTGAATGAAGAATAATTTTAAAAACAAATAACTGTTATTTATTTTACTGATATATTTTGTGACCATCTAAGTTTCGTGTAAACTTTCTACGAGTTTTAATGAACTTCCCGCTTGTCATGTTCAGTTAAAAAAAAAAAAAAAAGTTGTGTTGTCACATCGATCCAGTAAGTGCTACAGAGAATACAGTGTAAACATGGAATGCTCTTCTCCTTACATGAATTTCTGTATGTAATCGTTGTAAATAAACAAAAAGCAGCATATAGATTTAAAACTTCGGTTTATATCTTTTTATAACTCTTAGTCGCGTTATATTTTTATCTCTGCTGCACAACAGACTATAGCATTTTAGCCGGAATTGCATTTTACGCTTTTTTGAACGATGTAAATGCAAATCAAATCAAATTTGATTATTTGTATAAAATTTACATTTTTTTAACGATATAAGCGCATATAGAGTCAATGCAGTTATTTATTTGAAATGTCCTGTTTTTCCAAGCAGCGCTGTGTCTGCAGTCAGTGCAACTAACACTTCGGGCATTGTCGAGACTCGCCGAAACTTGCCGAGCTATTGAGGTAAGTCCAGTCTCCAGGCACAACACATTTTATTAAAGTGGATACCGATCCACAGTTAATAAGATTAGCCAACAGAAAAATAAAACTTCAGTAAATGTGTTTGCTGGCAATCTCGGTCGAGACATGAGAAAGACTGGATCTAAAAGCCATGATACGAAACCACATTTCACGCTACTAAAATTCACAGGATCCAATTCCAAAGATTTGTTCTGCTTCAGCGTACTGCTTCGTGACGCAATATAGAGGTGTAATGAATGTGGAATGGCCACAAACAAAAAAGTAATACGGACGCTAAAATTGTTTTTCAGGTCTGGAGTTAAAAGCCCTGAAACTGAAATCGCGTATTAATTCCGGTATCCTGTGCAGCCGTAACTGTCATTTGCTATTACCCGACATTTTCCGCCTTAATTGGGCTCCGTCCACTCGGAAAACACGCAGCGCAATAGGGTCACCGCTGCTGCACCGCTCCGCTCGTTTAGCGACTTGCCAGACACACCCACAGCCCCGAGGTCCACCTACTATCTACGGTTCAACATCATACAGTGAAAGTTTTACACCACTTCCGAGTACTGGCGAGCATGCGCACATACCAAAAATGACAGAATAATGGAACGCGCAGCAAGTGTACATACAGCACAAGTACAGGAGTGGATGGGGACGAGAGGAGGCTTTCACAGCCGGCGGGCCGTGAAATACATATTCATAACGGCGAATTAGTCAAAACAATGTCGATGACAAACAACGGCCGGAAAAAAGGAGCGAAGCCCACAGCTCTCGTGTCCCATTGAAAGAGCGCAATTGACAGCGTCAGATGCTCAGTTGGCAGCCCTGAGCGGTGGCTGGTTTGACGCTCAGAAGCTTTGATGGATCCCGAACAAATATATATATATATATATATATATATACAGATAACTTTAAAAAAAAAGAAAATTCCTGATAAGAAACGGCGTATCTTGTTAGTTCACAGTATTCAACTCGAGGGGTATGAACTGCTTTAGGTTACTGCTTCATGACTCAATACAGAGCTTAAGATCGATGTTACCCTTCATTAATACAGAGCTGTAATTGACAGCTAAGTTTATTTACTAGAATCTGTAAGTACCGTACAATCATTGATTTTAGTATTAAAATCGTGCGATAGGTTGAAATTTTGGAATTTAATTGCTTGACTAATCAGTATTAGTGATGTGCCGGATATCCGTATCCGTATCCGCGGATATCCGAGGGGGAAAAAAGATCTGTATCCGTATCCATTATTTTTCTTAGCAGATCTTTAACGGATCTTTTGTAAAGAATTTCATCTAGCACGTACATAAAATTTTAGGGATAGCTAGCAATCAAATACTATTAACTTCAATTCCAAATACTTTGTGTTTATTAAAATCTCATATCTGACACATTTATTTTGCAAATATTAATTATTTAAACATTTATTTTACTAGGTTACCAAAGGTAACTGGTAACTTACCACTGTAATAAGTTTTAAGGTATTATTTTAACTATATAGTGAGATCAGATCTCTAATATTTGTGATTTGCTAGCTGAAATTGTTATTAAGGTACTGTTAAACTGTTTACATCAGAAAATACAATCACTTTTACAGAAACTTAAAAAAATAAAAGTTATATTTAAAATTAAGTTTGGTAAATTGTACTTCAAAAAGAGTAACTTAACAGCATTGAAAGTTTATTACGATGAGAATCATAAATAATTACAGCTCACCTGGAACGCTTGTTGCAGGTGATGATAAATATGTGCGACTCGTGTGTCATAGACCTCCAAATTTTTTACTATTATTGCTAACAACTTTTTTAACAACCAGGTGCAGATGATGTGCTGTACACTCAATATTATCTACGTCAAATAAAGTGCAGGCATGCTTCATGTTGGATCCCCCATTTCTTACCATGAAGTGCACATTCTGTTTGGGATTCCCTACTCTTCAAACATACTTTGAAATATTGTCGAAATCTCCGCTTTTAAAGCGATATTTTTTCTTATAAAATATTTTGTAATGTTAAGGATAACAATGAAACACCTGACCAAAAAGCCTTCCAGATATATGATATATAGGAAATTTTCTCCAAATCCTTCAACACGTTCTTTATTTTCGATAGTAAAGTTCGCTGCAAATAAATTACATAAAATATTTCCTGCCTTTTAGAACATAATTTGCAACAACAAGATCCATCAATCGTCGGAACCCAAAATCTTCTACGTGTTGAATAGGTAATACAGATAAAGCTATCATTTCCGCAATTAAATAGTTAATTTTTATTTTGCAATGTTCCACATTTTGACTTTTTCTATGTATTCGTTAAAAAAATATATAAATTCTCTATTTACCGTTTTTAAAGACGTTCCCTGCTGATTTTTTTCACCGGCTATCTTCTTAGCGGAGTCTTCTTTTAAAAATAACTAATATTTTTGTGGATGTTTCGTCTGAAGGTGATTTTTTAACGAAGTTTTACCTTTATGTCAATACATTCTTTCACAAATTTTGTATTTAGCAGATTCGTCATTTACTATCATAAAATATTTCCGTATTACACTACCATACGGTTTTTGTAGAAATTGTTTTAATTTTGATTTAACTTACAACTTCCCAAAACACAAGCGTATATAATCTACGCTATCCTATGTCATCTTAAAACATAAAAACGCACAGTGCAAGGTCAAAACACGTCGCGTATGCTGGATTTTCGTTGATAATAGATCGTAGCTGACGACTTTTTCACTGTCGGTCCAAGTTGAGATCCGTATCCGTATCCGTATTCGCGGAACCAAGCACTAGTTATCCGTATCTGTAACCGTATCCGCGGATATACATTTTTAACGATCCGGCACATCACTAATCAGTATATTTCGTATAGTTATATTTTTGACGTTATAGTCATTCTTGTTGTATGAAACTAGTGTAGAAACACAAATTGAACTCGACATGGATTAAGATTCTGGTAGAATCCTGAAGTCGTTATGGAATAAAACTGGGACAGAAGAATACAGTGAAAATTAATAAATAAGTAAATTGAAATAATAATTATAAAATTCCTGCTACAATTAGTGCTGATATTCCATGTTCATGCATCTGGCAGCAATTTTACAAAGCATTTAAATATTTTCATCTAGTTTCGCTTTTAATTTTCGTCCTGTCCGCCTTTGTTGATTAGCTTATGTAGGAATCATGAAGAAAGGAAGCGGTTTTAAAATCATTTCTTCCTGGGAACAGAATATTCAGAAATATCCGAAAGCTTTTTATGTAAACTGAAATCACTTTTTGGCTTCAAACACTCAACGTGTTCCATAACGAAAAATAATGTTCTCTACACGCGTCTCATTTTTGACGTTAAAGTATCTATTCTTCTGCAAGCAAGGATCCCCCTCAGCATTTACAGTTACGTAATAAATTCTGATTCAATGAAACGGTTCAAACAGATTTTTTCCCCTTTATCCGTCTTTAAAAAAAATTCTATATTCGCTGCATCATTTGGATGATGCAGCGAATATGGAAACGATTCACTGCATTTCATAGTGCCCTACTATAGTCAAGGCGAAGAAACGTATTAGCTTTACCCCCTTAAAACCGACGCATATTCGTTCCAACTAAAGATATAAACTGGATGTTCTGTGGTGGGTAAGCGATTAATGCTCTGGCCTGGCCTCGCATTCCTGAGGACGCCGGTTCGAATCGCCGTCCTTGCATCCGGATTTGGATTTCCATGGTTTCCTCGTATCACTCCAGGTGAATGCCGGAATGTTTCCTTCAAAAGGCCATGGCCAATTTTCTTCCCGTTCCTTGAACTCAGTCCTTTCTAGCCTCTAGTGACCTCGACGTTGACGAGGCGTAAAACCACAAGAAAGAAAAGCGGATGTTCTGGACATATTTTTTTAATAAAGGTTATAATGTCGCAGGTATGAAACTGGGAAAGTTGTGGAGTGACCCCGACAGGGAGAGTACAATACGATGCTAGTTCACAATCATACCAGGATAACCCACAACGTCAAGGCTCTGGAATAAATTGAAAGAACTGGAAAAAGTAATTACGCAAATTACGAGGAAGGCTTCAGTTAACCAGTAATTCAAGAAAAACCTCGAAAATATTCACTACATCAACAAATACTACATAAAACAATGGGAATGGTATTGAGACCCGAGACAGACAGGAGACTATCATCGGAATTTTGGCCTGTGATTGACAAGAACAGCAACCTCCGTCTCAAGAATCTGCCTATAATAGTTTTACTCACTAGAAGCTTCAGTGCATGCATATTAAACTCTGATTTTCCGGATTAACGTAAGGAATAAGAAGCTCTAACACTTCCAGATCACTATAGGTCCATAAGCCTTCTCTCTTCATCGCGAAAGTTATATTCACAAGGATAAATAGAACAATCGAGGGGGAAAAAAATCTGTCTTGAGCAATATGGGTTCCAGCCAAGCGCACCTACAACCTGTCAGCTTCCGAAGTCACGGAAGACTTCTCAAGCAACACTAGCATGTCGATAGCTTCATTTCTCCTCGACGTTGAAAAAATACGTCGAATTTTAACTGCGAACCCGAACGACAATAGGTACTCGATACGGCTATTGATAGACAGCAGTCTAACAGGAAGAAGGTTTTATGTATCCATCGACGGCCAACATTCAGCAACACGCCGCTTAGCAAAAAGAGCCTCCCAAGGAGCAGTGACAGACATGTTTGCAGGTAATGAAGTACATCTACCACAATACGCTGATGATACTGCTCTTTAAACTACTAGCGTCAGCACGACGTGGTCACAATATGACCACAGAGCGCAATGGATGAAGTCACTGCTTGATACCAATGAAACAAAATAAACTCTGACAAATGTGCAGTCATGCATGTCACATGAAAAAATCCTGTTTACAAATTATGATGTGATATGTGATATCCGCATTACAAACGAGTTACCATATTTTGTGATTAAATGTATTATTCAATTATATAATATCACATGCGATAGTTGGAACTTCGAGTTTTGCATACTCCAATTAAAAAT
Organism: Vandiemenella viatica; assembly: GCA_031002005.1. Classification (NCBI taxonomy): domain Eukaryota; kingdom Metazoa; phylum Arthropoda; class Insecta; order Orthoptera; family Morabidae; genus Vandiemenella; species Vandiemenella viatica. The sequence goes on from JARYHS010011408.1 coordinate 73,454,594, forward strand.
TAATAACGCAAGAATTTTTTAATTAATTGACTATCTTTGATACAAACAATAAATTAATCGATAAAAATTATTCACGGGTGTTCCGCCGGTTAACATCTGCCTTATATGACCTTTAGGCAGTTACATCCGCCGTATTCATCAGGTGAAATGGTAGGCCGAACTTGCTACTGCGACAACACGTCACCAAGTGAATGCCTCACAATTCTGGCTCATATCTGTATAACATCACAAAAATGAAAAATATCACTGATAGATATTACATTCGACTCAGCATTGAACAAAAATAATTTTTTTCGATACTTCATAATCGTGAACATGGAACTCTGTCGCTTTCACGTTTGATAATGGCGGGATGGGAGCATACGGTTCTACTAAAACGTCACTTACCAGTTTTTGTACTCTTTCTGCTATAATCCCATGTAGGCAGGCTGAGTTCTACCTGTGGTTGATTTACCAAATCAACACTGATTAATTGTGCACAAATCTGACTTTTCACATCAGGTTTTAGCACCATACTGTTTGTGTTTCCTGCTTAGATCTTGGCACCCGCTGGTCGACGGTCCTGTCTGTGTGTTAATCCCCAATGTCTTTTTTGGTTGCCATCTGTGTGAGAAATTCGCCTCTCTCCGTCAGCCTTGTTCGATGAACGTAAATTTCCTGTGTGATTTCCCTTCCAAAAACTCGTCTGCAACACAACAACAAACAAAGCAACAGCCATCCTCTGACTCTTGGATGAGTAGTGGTGACGTCTCGGATTTGTACACGGTCGTTGCATAGCCCTGCTATGTCTCAAAGATATCCAATGAAATAAACCAAAACCGACAATGGCAGAGGTATGAAGTTACAAGCTTCAATGGATTTTCTCTTGAATTCGTTATTTTATTAACATTGTAAATTGACATTTTACACTGAATTATCTTAAAATCGTTTAGTACTGACGCATATACATTTCATCGGCGTCAGCTATGTAAACATTACTTTTGGTATTGTAAATCAGTTCTCTACTTTTTGTATGATGTATAACTAAATTAACTGCACTGCACAATTGTATGGAACCGATTTATTATTTGCTCCTTAGCGTCCTTTTTTAATATTTGTATATATGATTTGTTGTGTTCTGCTTGCATCGTATCAGTATCTCTGAGCATCACCTGAATGAACTTCGTTTCCTGGCACGGTCGATCGTGCCGTTGTGTTTACCCCGCGAGCTACGAGTTAACTTGGAGTGTACTGTTGGTGTTTACAGAAAGTTTGTTATTGTGTCTCAAACGAAGGCTTGTCCGAGTGGTGTAAGAAGTTAGCAGCGTCTTCTCGAGTCACTTGGAGTGTGGTCCCCGCGATGAAGATGGGCAGAGTTTATCACGAAGCAAGATACTGCAAGTACAGTGAACAACTCTCATCTCCAACCAGGAAAATGTGAACATATTGGAAATGTCTTCAAAAATATGTAAGACACCAACAAATGAACATGGAACCAGGACCAAGGAAAGTATTGCTGGTAATAACACAATAGTAGAGAATCACTTAGTATCTATTCAAATAACCAATAAAAACTATAAAAATATTATCCTCTTTCTTGAGAAATTGATTGTTAATTACACTGAACAGCGGGTACATCATTACCATCTACCTAATAGCCGGTATGTCCGTCTTTAGCACGCGACGCGTCTTGGCATGGAAGCAATGAGGCCTTGGTAGCAGTCTAGCGCGAGCGCTCGCGGAGTTAACTTCCTCGTACGTGCAGTGCAGTCATAGTGTTTACCTGTGAATAGCAGACTTTATCTGCGAGTGACATAATATTAAAGTAACGTTCTAACGCCAACAAAAGAATCAGAGTCGTGTGCCGGGAAAAACAGGGTAGGTAGGCAATCCCCAATGGAGACGGTACGGGACACGGGCCAATCCATTCGCCAAGCTCTGGAGGCCTGCCACAACGGGGATGACAACCAGATGTGTGCAGCCCTAATACCAAACTCAACACAGATGCCGTACCAGCAAGGGCTTCCACCAGACGAGAACGACCAGATAGACTTCTCAACTGGGGAAGAAAACAGCACTGCCATCCAACTCAGCTCTCACCTGCAACACAGGACAACAGGTACACCTCCAGCCATGGCTACTCCCCCAGTAGACGAAAGCAGAGCAAATATCTTAGATAACGGCGGGCAACCAAGTAAAAGATTACGTACAGCAGTGACGAATAACGTAGTGATAGAGGAAAGCATTTTAAATCCCCTCCACCAAGGTGAAAATAGTCAGTCCTCTCCTCCAGTGAACATACCTCCAGCAACCCTAACTAAAAAACATCCAAGCAAAAACAATCGGTATAATGATACAGACATAGGACCTTTTTACGTCTTCGTCGAGAGCATGGATAAAATGTCGGCATGCTCCATCCAATGGCAGTCGGGAAGTTGCTTTTCCAACATAACCCTCAAATCAAGCAGGATGTAATAAACATCAATTCATTAGGGAAAAACAGAATAAGAATCGAAATGAAATCAGCGGCTATAGCGAACCTACTGGTTCAACTACCCATAATGACTTCCAAAAATTTGGAAGCCTATATTCCTAACTTTCTTGTGCATAAACTTGGAATCATCAGAAATTTCGACACATCATTGAGCGAAAATGAAATTAAGGAGGAAATCCACTCAGCCTATCCCGTGATATCAGTTAAACGCTTCACGAGGAAACGCTCGCACCAGGAAAGCGAAGAACGCGTAGCCATACCGGTGTGTTTGTTGTCATTCCGCTCTCAGTGTCTACCAAGCTATGTTTACATCCTCGGCATGCGTTGTCCTGTAGAACCCTACATCTCACCAGTGATCATGTGCAAAAAATGCTTACGCTTTGGACATAAGATACAGCAATGCCGGAGCGCTGTTAGATGTAATAAGTGCGGAGGACCCCACCCCATGGAAGGCTGCTCCGACATAACTACCATCAGATGCGTGAACTGTCATGGCCCCCATTACGCCACAGATATTACATGCCCGGCATATCAACAACAAAAACAGTTAAAATATAACGCAGCTCATAACGATCCAGGACTCCAAACAATCTCTCCTCCAAGACTCCACAGCTATGCACATATGGCTACAGCAACACCCTCTCAGAAGAACGAAGAGGAATTTCCATCTATCACCCCGAGGCTGCCACATCAGCCTATACCTCAACAGGAAAACGCAGCGCAAGAAATGAGGCTACAAAGCCATAGGCCGCGACAAGAAAACGCAGCAGCATCCACCCCAACTCTCAACCCAATCTCACCACCTCTCGGCAAACCCATACAACCTAGAGTTGACAGAACTTCTGTTACCCCTTCCACCAATCCACAACACATCTATGCCACCCCCCCTTGGCAACAAAAGCCGTATATCCCAGCACAACTACCTATCAGTCCGATGATCCAAAATCCATATCCCCCTCTATATCATAATACAACTAACCTTGCAAGACATGAAGGATTAGTTGAACAACTCCTGCAGTTAATTACATACTTCATATCCGAAGCTCTCTCCGCACCCGACAGATCACTTCCAACTGGTGTCATCCGTCAGCTTCTATCAAACTTATTCGCAACAAATGGAGGAATTTAAGATACTACAGTGGAACGCCAGATCAGTGATATCAAATAAAGAAACCCTTCAACAAGAGTTAGTCTCTCAAAAAATATCAGTAGCTGCAATTAGCGAAACCTGGTTTCGCCAAGCAACTAAGTTTCGGGGATATTCAACTCTCCAAGAAGATCGCATAGACGGCCACGGCGGAGTGGCACTACTGATTAAAACTACTCTAGATTTCCGAAAGATCGAACTAGACTTAACCAATATCCATCAGTTCCAAGCCGTCGCTGCCCAGATCGTATTGCCAGTTTACAATCTCACTGTTATTTCTATTTACCGTCCCCCACGCACGCAGGTAGATCTACAGGAATGGCACCACCAACTCAGACAACTAGAGCATCCCTATATCCTCTGCGGTGACTTCAACGCACACAGCACATCTTGGGGATGCGTATATAAAGACCTACCGGGCCAAGCAGTTAAAGAATTATTGGACGACCACGACCTGATAATCCTCAATGACGGTTCACCCACTCTTATCCCAAGACCAGGACACCGACCTTCAGCAGTGGACCTAACCTTAACCTCCCCATCCATCTCAAGTGACTTCCAATGGAGTATCGTACCGTACTCGCTGGGATCGGATCATTTGGCCATTACAATTTCCTATCTAACCCCAATAAAACAGACTGTAAGCTTCCCGAAAAACAAATGGGACATACATAAAGCAGACTGGTGTCGATATTCCAAAATTGTAGACTCATTGCTCCACACTTGTGTACAAAATGCCTCACCGGAGGAAAATTACAACTCTTTCATGTCCTTAATCAATCAAGCAGCAAACATATCGATCCCCCAAAACCGCTCGTATGTGAGGAAACCAGCTACACCTTCTCCATGGTGGTCCCCAGAAGCTTCAAAAATGATTGCCAGGAGACGTTTAGTATTTAAAAAATATAAACAACAATCCACATGGGAGACATACACGGAATATAAGAAAATAGACGCGGAAGTTAAACGTTTCCTCAAACAGCAGAAACGGAACAGCTGGAAAACCTACTGCTCGAAAATATCTAAGGACACGCCAACAAAGGAAATATGGTCCATGATCAGAAAAATGAAGAAGAAACCATCACCTACCTCAACAATCACCTGCGATGTCGAAGACCTTGCCACAGTACTTACCCCTCCATCGGTTACCTTACCTCCTTTCGAGAGTATGATCAACCCAGAAGAAAAAGACATTGATCATAACATATTCCGAAGACCCTTCTCACTGCACGAATTAGACAGGGTATTAGCCTCATGCAGCGACACCTCCCCAGGTTATGAAAACATACACTACGCCATGTTGCGCCATCTGTCCCCAAGAGCAAGAATTTACCTGCTACAGCTGATACAACAGCTGTGGTCAACAAACAAACTCCCAGATACATGGACTACTCAAGTAATCGTTCCAATTCTCAAGCCCGGAAAGGACCCCAAGGATCCAACTTCATACCGCCCAATCGTGCTGCTATCATGCGTCTATAAAACCGCAGAACGTCTCTAGAAACATCGCATTGAATGGTGGTTGGAACGCAACAAACAATTCCCAGCATCACAGTTTGGTTTCCGGAAAGCCCGTAGTACCATGGACAGCCTAGCCATTCTCACCACAGGTATCGAACGCGCAATAAATAACCACGGATACTTACTGGGAATGTTTCTTGATATCTCGAGTGCTTATGACAACGTACATCTACCGATCCTCATGAGGAAATTACAAAAGGTGGGCCTCCCGAAACATCTATTGCAAGGTATATACTCCTCCCTGCATCAACGCACCATCTATATTCGTAAGAAGAACAACGCTCTATTTGGACCTTTCACAATAAATCGAGGCCTACCGCAGGGTTCCATACTAAGCCCACTCTTGTATACTATATACACCAGTGATCTAGAGACATTGTTGGGGTTACATATCAAGATCCTTCAGTATGCTGACGACATCTGCATCTATGCCTAATCCATGTGTTTTTGGATGATACTCCGGAGACTCTCAGAAGCAGTAGCAAAAGTCACCAAATGGCTTTTGCAACAAGGCCTATCCCTATCTCCACAAAAGTCATCAGTAGTTGTGTTCACTCGTAAAAGATGCCCACTCTCGCTGGAACACATTCACTTGGGACAATACGATTTTCCTGTACGATCAACAGTAAAATTCATTGGACTCATCTTGGATAGCAGACTTTCCTGGATCGCACATGTAAAGGATATAATAGCCAGAACGAGCAGCTCCTTAAATATACTTCGCGCAGCAGCTCACGCATGGTGGGGTGCAGATCCTGCGACCTGCCTACTACTCTACAGGTCATTAATTAGATCACGAATAGACTATGGAAGTATCGTGTATGGCAATGCGCCGAAACAGCACATACGGAAACTAGATCAACTACAGTATCGCGCTCTCCGCATCTGCATAGGAGCCATGAAAAGCTCCCCCACGAACGCGTTACTCATAGAAACCAGCGAGCTTCCACTCGAACTCCGCCGTCAATACATCGTGGACAAATACTTACTCCAAAGGCTCTCGTTCACACAACATCCCTTACTCCCTAAACTCCAACTCTTAATTAACAGCATGGGAACCTTCAGAGATAAACGCCCTCCACGATGCCCGCTCCTGGTGTACAGTTACTTCAACCTCAAACTCACAGAGCCACTTATAACGATGGAACCCGCCTTACCAGTCTTCTCGAAACCCTATGAATCCTCTGATCCAACCCTGCAAACCTATATTCTACCACCCCAACTAAATCCGAAATCTGCCTCCCTCCTTTTATCGGCGATCTGGGGGGAATTCACCCACATTTACACGGATGGTTCGAAAACAGATCACAGTGTAGGATGCGCTTACTACTGCCCAGTCAAAAACTACGGAGCATCCTTTTTACTCCCACCGGCGACCTCAATCTACACTGCAGAAATACTAGCCATCAAGGAAGCCATCAATTATGGGATGGAACAAAATTTTGAGAAAATTCTGATCCTAACCGACTCCAGGAGCACACTACAGCGGCTCCAGAACCCACAGTGGAACCTTAGCAGCAACAGCTACATTATGGGCATCATCGAGTGCGCAGTATCAACCCAAGCTCCAGACATAAGATTCATGTGGGTGAAAGGTTACTCGGGTCTCATATACAATGAACTGGTAGACGCCCTCGCTAAAAGCGGAGCTACAGAAGGCACGCCTCTATTCTTGCCCCTACCTTACATAGACTTCCTTCCCAGAGTGAAAAAGAAGTTGAAACAAGACCTCCAAGAATTCTGGACATCAACATCGTATCACAAAGGTAAACACTATGCTACCATACAACCAACAATCCCAAAAAGGCTTGGTTTCAAGACTTCAGAGCAAAAAGACAATATATAACATCTATAATACGCATGAGACTAGGACACGGTACTTACCCCAGCCACTTGTATAGAATAGGCGTGGTTGACTCACCACAATGCGACGCGGACGAGGAGGAAGAAGCAGACTTGAACCACATATTTTTTGCATGCAGCAAATACTACACCCTCAGCCAAAAACTGTTAAACAGCTTATCACTCCAGGTGCCTCTGCCTACATCGATAACCACCCTTCTAGCGTCGAGACACGCGAAGATATACATAAAACTTATAGACTTTCTGAGAGATGGGCAGATTAACATCTGAAGAAAACAATACAAGCAAATGGACGCAATATATATATGTGTGTGTGTATAAATATATATATATGAATGTTCATGGGTGTATGTATATATGTGTGTGTGTGTATGTATGTAAGTGTGTAGGTATGTATATACATGTACATATAAACTTGTCTGTAAAATGTCAATTTGAATTATGTTAAACCTCAAATTGGTATCATGTAAAATCCCTCGTGTAAATCATTAACATGTTAAATATTATATATATGTAAATTGTAAATTAAGCTAAGAGAAAACGTCATAATAACTGTAACAGGAAAAATTTTGTATGTGGGCTGGTGAAATGGTCTGACGACCAAAAAAAAAAAAAAAAGGCCTTGGTAGGTCACTGGAGGGAGTTGGAACCACATCTGCACACACAAGTCACCTAATTCCCGTAAATTCCGGGGAGGGAACGATGACCTCTGACGCCATGGCCAATCACATCCCAGATGTGTTCCATCGGATTCAGAACTGGTGAGTTGGGGGGGGGGGGGCAGCACATCAATTGTAACCCGCCACTGTGTTCCTCGAACCACTCCATCACACTCCTCGCCTTGTGACATGGCGCATTATCTTGTTGAAAATGCCACTTTCGTTGGGAAATATGGTCACATGAAGGGGTGTATGTGGTTTGCAACCAGTGTACCATACTTATTGGCCGTCATGGTACCTTGCACGAGCTCAACTGAACTCATGGATGCCCGCGTGAATGTTCCACAGAGCATATTTGAACCGCCGCCAGCTTGTCTCCGTACCGCAGTACAGGTGTCAACAAGCTATTCCCCTGGAAAGCGACGGATTCGCACCCTCCCTTCGGCACGATGAAAATGGTATCGGTATTCTTCAGTCCATGCAACGCTCTGACACTACGCCAACGTCCAGTGACGATGGTCACGTGCCCATTTCAGTCCTCGCCGGCCTCGGTAGCCTAGGGGATAGAGTGCTAGCTCCGCGTGCAGAAGGCCGCCGGTTCGAATCCGGCCGCGGGCATGGATGTTAAGTGTTGTGTGTCTGTGTGAATGTCCTGTCCGTCCTGTGGCGTCCATACATTGGATAAATACAATATATATACTTGACGATGACTTATACACTGAAAGCTTTAATAATTACATTGAGCTGTCTTCGTTGCCAAATGCCATTAATTAAAAAGCAGCCAGTGGTACGCACCCTCGCACCCAGACGTGACGTCACTGCTTCCGCAATCACCACACGTCTCTCAGTCGTCAACTGCTGGCTTCCCGCCTTCGTTTTTGCATCCAGGTTCATCCACCAAAACCAGAAAAAATCTCATTGGCTACATCTATTTGCTAACGTTTTCTTATTGATATATTTAAATTGCCACACGAATTGCTCCCTCAAATCTTATGCTTCAACCGCTCAACTTGCCTTCTTCCCTGCCCACTATACAGTTTTCCGTAGCCTCTAATTTATTTCGCGAAACATAGCAACTTCTATTACCTCACCAGTCCTACTAAGAAAAGCTGCAGACCGGGCTGAACCTCGTAGTGTGTAGCTGAGCTCTTAGTACGCATGAAAGGGAACGACCCTTGTATTGTTTGCAGTTCCGGCACCTCCACATATTTCTGGCTGGTTTTACTCGAAATAAATGAGCCGCAATTATCTTTCACCGTCCCACAGCAGTCAAGCATTTCTGCAACGTACGCTGCACTTACTTTCTTATTCGTATAATGTAATGTGTCGACATTTGTACTCATTACACCAGCGGTTTCCAATTTCATTTTGGCCACGGAACCCTAATTGATCATTCATTTTTTGGCGGGTCCCCATTTTTATAAGCGTAAGCTGAAAATCCAGTCTGGCATCGGTAAGTCGTCACAAACGGAAGCAGCACCATGATAGCCTTCTCACGGCGCGGTTATGACTCTTTTCAACGAACATTTTATTTAATTCTCGTACGGAACATGGAATCCTTGTGTCCCTTTCACTGAACCCCAGGGTTCCACGGAACATCGTTTGGGAACCCCTGCAATATACTATGAACTGGGCAATAAATTATAGGACGTGTGAATCCGTTACACTATGTGTGCACGTAGTGCTTTACGGTGATTCAGACAAAAGTCATACTCTTGGTCACGCCATAGCTCAATCTAGCAAGCGAATGGTCCAGACTGTGTTAATGTTAGGAATATCGTACTTTTGAGCACGACACGAGAGAATTGCGTTTTAAGCCATCAGGGTGTAACTGTGTAGGACTAGTATCAGCACTAATTTTGGCAGAGATATGAACGTAGACGGGGTAACAATATCGTGTATTATCAGTGCTGGGATAAAAGTATTGTACATTTGTGTCACAGTCTAATTGTAGTATTGTTCGAAAATGAGTCAGTTTATTTCGTTATTCTAATAATTAACCTCAAGCGAGAGCAGCAAAAATTGGTACAGTTACTGGGAGGATACGTGTCGTATATTTCGTAAAAGTAACAGATGTATATCTCTTCGTTAATATATCTCAACTATATTACAGATTTTCGGGAAAGTAGGATGGGTTGGTTAAAATTTTTTATATGTTAATTTATTTTAGTGCCTTTCGTTTTAGCCAATTTTTAATAGTTAAATAAAGATCATTACTATGCATCAAAAATCACTTATAATACATTAATTAGCCACCATCAAAAATATAATCACAGGTGGGCACAGTTAATCCAAACGTTAACTTCGTTAATCATTATTCCGCTACTTAAAAAGTTAACTTCGATAATCGTTAAACCTTAAATGTTTATAAATTTAACGCAAGTTAAAGTTATCCGTTAAAAGTTAACTAGTCAAAAGTTGTACTGATGTATTAGTATTATAGTACGGTAGGTATAACTGCTCTCTATCTCAAGGTGTTATGTACCATGATGCAAGTGTGGATTTATTTATAAAAATTATCAAATTGTGGTTACGCTATCGCCACAACAACGAAGTGGTATTCCTGTTTTTTTTATATTTGTTGAGACTGTGATCAACATAACACTTGCAAATTGTCTTACGAGAGACAATTAAGGTACTCGTGACTTTATTAAAAAAAGTAGTAAAAAAAAAACCAAACAAACAAAAACATGAATGCAGAATGAAAAGCAACAGTATTATAGAAAACAAGTTGGACTGGGACACCTGAATATGTGAAAACTGCGACCAGTGAAATTTGCGTTACGCCGCCGCCGGCTGAAAATGCTCGGTACGCCGCCGCCAAGATTTTAGCAGGCGGCGCCCACTACTACACCGAACATACGAGCAGCGCTGCCAGTACAGCCAACTTATGTTATACCGCTGTCTCTTTGAAATTATACAGAATGAAACCCAATTATACAAAGGGGTCATCCATTGATTACATATGTGAGTGAATGTGCTGGGAGCAAAAAAAAGTCCACGAAAAGTAAACAATGTATACATTGATAAATTTTGAATAACAAAAAGGAAACAGATATGCAGGAAGGGTTGCCAACTCAATGAAACAAAGGGCAAACACTTTCAAAAAGGTGCTGGAATGTACTTTACTTTTAAGTGCTCATTTTTGTATCCAATTATAGAAGGCAATCTGTTATACAAACAGGATACAAGAGGTAACCAAATTATACAAGTTTTGTATCCAATTATACAATCTGGCAGCCCTGCATACGAGTGGTGGCGTGGCGCACAGTTCAAACAAACGAAAAGACGTCAACAACCTATGTAACGGACTAAAGTTAACGGAAGTCCAATTTAACGGAAGTTAAGAAGACCGTTAATAATTTTTAGGTAAACTTAAAAGTTAAATTTTCGCAATTTTTTTAACGGATTAACTGTTTTGTCACAAACGCACTCTGTTACTTGTACTACGTTATATATTGATCATTGAAAGGTTTAAAAAAATAATTAAAAAAACACTCTATTTAGTGTCATATAAATTACAAACATTTAAATTTTATTGTTTAGATATCATTCGATAACAAAATTTTTCAGCAACCATATTCAGGGCAATTTTAATACATTATATATACATGAATTTTTTTTAAAAAAAGTTTTTTTTTTAATCAAACACATTACAAACGTTTATGCGAGAATCGAATTACCGATCGTGTCTCTCAGCTGGCGCGGGAATCAATTCTCTTAAACATTATAAAACTCTACAGCTCAGCACACGTAGAGACGATACGGCTGCAAATCACGCGCAAAGAATGCTGGGATTATCATCCTCACTCTCAATCCGAAACGGCCTTTATTTAAAATATATCGCTGGTAATATATTGTTTCGCCAGCATTAAGAATTTTGCAGCAGCTATGTTCCAGCACTTGTAATAAATTATACATCCATTATGAAAAAGGAAAAACCATTAAACATATTTCATCTTTAATACATTACAAAATCTTATAGCGAATTCTCTTTTTTAAGTAAGGGTGTCAGGAATTGGAATAAGTTACCAAGAGAAATGATCAATAATTTATCAAAAATCTTGAAAGAATTTAAATTAAAATATTCAGAGGGCAAATGTAGTTGAGTGCAGGAAAGGGGGAAGATGGGTGGAAAGGGAAATTGCCATTGGAGCGCGCGCTCCATTCCAATTTAATTATATATATATATATATATATATATATATATATATATATATATAAATGTTAGGCCAGCACTGTGTATTTATGTAAATCGCAAGTATTTATGGTTGCACTCAGTGTATACTAGACTCAGCATGGTATTGACGACACAAGAGAAGCATTTAGTTAAATCCATCTATGCCGCAGGCCGGACTTGAACCGGTGACGCTACCCCTTACGCTGCCGGGGTCGACTTTCACTTAACTTTTTTTTATCTAACTTATAGCCTCATTGACGGCTAAGGTCAATAGAGGCGGGATGGGACTGGGGACAAGGAACAGGAAGGAATTCGGCCATGGCCTTTGTGAAGGAAGCATCCCTGCATTCGCCTGTCGTGATTTGGGGAAACCATGGAAAACGCAAATCTGGATGCCCGGATGGGGATTCGAACCTGCGTCCTCCCGAATGCGAGGCCAGAACGTTAACCGTTCAACCACCACGCTCGGTATTTCACTTAAGTTGTTCATTAGATCAGTCGATAATTTATTGTAGCCTATGACTCCTCAGTTACGCGATCCATAACAACCAATTATTAATAACAGTATTATATCTCCTGTATTAGGCACAGGAAACCTTATTTAGAATCAGAATTTTGTTGGAAATAGTGTAAGTTTATAACATTTAGATACATGAACAAAATAGAATCCTTAGCATCAACTTCATTTGATACTAACACAGTGAAGACTGTATTCTCGCTACGGTAAGATTCCGTTCACATAGTTTTTTTCGCAAAAGAATCTAGTAACGTATAATTAATTAAAATAAAACGCTATTACGAATAAAGAGCATCCAGTGTTGCTGCAGGCGTTCGGGCGCCGCCTACAGCATCCAGAAGTTACAACGAGACCAGCTTCAAGTCCTCGAGCCCACGAACCCGCCATTCTCATCACGCAGTCACTTAGTCAAATACTCGGACGGTCTCCAAACACCGCCTCAGAAACTAATCATTTCACACGACAAATACACCTATCATAGAAAATATAAGTAACACGAATTGCCACTCTTTATCTCCCCCTTTAGCTATAATAACAGACAATTTCTGATCCTAAATACCGAGCGGAAACATTAGACATTTTCTTAATTAGAAGATATGATGAGAATCAAGGCTTTGAGTGTTTGATAGGGTCCATTCGCAAATAATAATAACAACGATATATTTAATACATGTGGGCAGTAAAACGGGTATAGGTGTAATGGTAAATAATTTTTGTATTCAAGCACTCTAATAATTATTATGTTATATGTGTTTAGTCGTTCCGTGTAATGCCTTTAATTTTCGCTATCGATAGGCGCCTAGTAACCATAAACAAGTTGGTGGGGACATGAATTTAAACCTGGCGCGTTGCACCCCCCGCGTGCAGGACTATGGAGCTTTTATATTTTTTAAAGTGGCATTCAGATATATAGGCAGTGCATCGATGCTACTAAATATGGAGATTACAGGACGGACACGACATTCACACAACACTTAAACACCCATGCCCCCGGCCGGACTCGAAGCGGGACCATTGGCACACGAAGCTAGTACTCTAGCCTCCACGCTGCTGTGGAGGTTTAACACGCAATACCAGAATATCGTGCTTGGAGCTCATCTCATACGACCATCGTATCATCTGGTGGTGCATTGAAAATATTAGTTATAAATCGGAAGAGAATTTTTAATTCAGAAAAACAAATTTAATACACATTCGTTTTCAAATACAGCCTACCTATCTATTTTGGCTGCTGTGATAAATATCATTAGATTCGGTCCGCCTTTAAACTTGCGTAATAGTGTTTACCGTGATACTGATTTCGTCGGATGTGTATTTTTGAAGCGAGACTGGGGGATCGCACCAGCAATGGTCGCAGTAATTAAGCGAACCCGCCCGAGGCTATAATCACAGTGGACAATTCCCCTGCGGCGGTATTAAATCCCGAACCATTACTCTTACCCTCGTCAGTCAGGATGGCGGATACCACAGTTACCTGCTTTCTTTCACTCTCTATGCTTAAACAGGAGGTTATTTCACATTGCCCGTGTTGAGAGATATTAGTGAGTTTGCTATGAGTCTGGGATGTGCCTAGAAATTTTTATTAATGATACATATTTCTCCGAGGAAAAAGACGAAAATTCAAAGTGTTAAACTACACAATAACTCGAAAAAATCGCATTCATCGTGACGGTTATCATACAACAGGCTTGCCTCTCCTTAGAATATGTTCACATTTTTTAATCCTTTTTTTTGTTTGAGGAATAACGATAGAATCTCTATGACCACCAAAATTGAGTTGTCACCGTCGGCTTGGCATCTGGAGTATCTTCGGAGACAACAACGGAGGAAGAGGATTATGAGGGTGTGACAAAATTGAGAAGGAAAAAAGAAATTTGTGAGTTTTGTTTGTACATAGTTTTCATGTTATTTTAAAGAGATTGACCCGTTACCAAGTCAATTGGTAATCCAGTTATAAATAATTTTAAAAAAATGTGTTAAAATTGGTATATGGGAATATTCTAAATTTATATTCGGCAACAGACACAGACTGGAAAGAGAACTCGTACCGATCAGCGTTCGTTTTAGTTTGGAGTTTCATCCACAATTCCCCGCCCTTCCTGGAAGCTGTACTATAGAGGATTCAAACGTCAGTACTGTATTTTTCCTAATCAGTAATGAGAAGATTTAGATGGTAAGGATGTTGCGACACAGACCTACATCAAATACATCTGAGATCTGATTTAAAATCAACTTGTGATCTTATTCTCTAAAGTGAAACTTCTTTGAAAAGTTAGTGGAAACAGCGGAGAGTAATCCAATCGCATTTCAACCAATATGTAAAGCTAACGTACTCACATCACTAGGTCTTCTTTGTAAAAATACAATTACAAGATTTGAGCCCTTAGAGTGTCACCATGACATCTAACATTTTAACTAGCGTGGTAACGAGAAACAATGACAATACGGGGATAGATAAATATGAAAAATTGAAGATTTTCACTGTTGAACATATTGGTAAGGTTCTCTAGAGAAACTTCTAGACGGTACTTTACGTATATCGGAGGGAGTTTACTGGAGTCGATAAGCCCACGGCTGTTCGCCTGTGGACTCTTTATGTTCTTCTGTGCTGTCTAGGTCCATCGGAATCAGTTACGTTGCGGCAACTCTCTCCTCCGCATTAATGGGTCATATATATACATATATAGAATGGTAGGACGTGTTCCCTACCCGTGATGGAACTCTATTCTTCAGATACGTAGCATTTCCGTGTATGATTTGGCTCCGTTCCAGCATTCGCCTTAATTACTATGGGAAACCGCTTGAAACAAGCATTCAGGACGGCCGGTACGCTGGGACCAGGATTGTATCTTGGTTCATTTGTCCCTCTTAGATCCATTGTGGTGGAGTCTAAACGTTCCCAGGCAATCTGACGGATCAAATATTCTATTATTTTATAGTTAAATCCAACCAAACATTTGAGTTAATGCTAATGCTTAATCTATACCTTCAACATTCTCATTTTACATTGCAGTGAATTGGAGTATCAGAGTCATTAACCACCGAGTGTTCGTATAGAGTCTGCGAGATTTTGGTGAAGCGGCATGGGTCATACAGACAGTTTTACGTCACGCGACAAAGCGCCCAGATTTACACGTCCGGTGGATGACTTAACATTCTACCTGGCTTGGGCATTCACTGGATTTATTGACCGTCATAAATGGCTTTGAGTTTCGCATTCTACTTGGTTTACGTTCCGGAAAAGACGCCGTTAACTGCTGGCAGCGACCGAAAAAGTCCTTGGTGCCGTTTCTTGGTAAAGTGACGTGCTCGAAGAGGGGTGGGGATAATCCAGCCACTGAAGTCGCTCGCCAGCAATATTATTAACTTTTGGGTGTTTTGCTTACCAGTTGAGCCTGTCAGAGCCGTGATTCGCCTAGTGACATTCGCCACATCGCAAGCCAAAGGAGACAGAGTATTACTCGGAGCAGAGGAACGGACGAAAAGACACGCTCTTCTGGTGCAGCACCAAGTAACCTTCAACCAGGCATAACCACTGTATCGACAGTACGAGACGAGGTGAACTACGCAGCCCGGGAAGAAGTTAACACGTCTCAGCAAGTGATAATGCTGGCTGCGCGGGCAACTCCTGTGCCGCTATTCTGGCTATCAGCTGATCTTCCTTCGAGCTCAAAGCTTATGCAATAAGTTTTTCATATATGTCGCCTAAAACCGCTCAGAAGGGGTCTATCAAGTGTAGTTGTAGGTACAGTAAAGGACTTTAATAAAAAAAATTGTTAGCAGTAAAGAAGTTTTTAACTTGATTTTAAGCCATTTTCGTAAAGAAAGTAAACTTTATAAAGGCTAATTTCCCAAAAGTTAATTGATTTTGCCACATACATTTCCACTAATAAAGCACGAAAATACGGTCAATTTGATGTGTAACATATATAGGCTAGGATTTTTTTCTAACGAGATATTTCAGTTTTAATTTGTATTACAACACATGCTTGTATATAGCAAAGCTTAATGTTTAAGTTTATTTATCAAAGTGAAGAGTTATTACAAATTTCAACATCACAGGTTGTTACCAGCTTACCTGAAGTAGTCTGAATAGAAATTTGAGTAGTTAAGTAAATTGTAATAAGTTTTTTTTAGTAAAGAAAAGAAAATCAAAAACTTAAGAAAAATAGGTAGGAAGATATAATTAGATTCAGAAAATTTAGAAAATTCCGGGGATTACGAATATAATAAAAGTTTACGAAAATCTCAAAATATATGGGATAAAGTAGTTTTTTCGAAGTTTAGTTGAAGAAGCGTTGTTTGGGTTCCCACTCTTAAGATGCTTATGTCACGAAGTGAAGTTAAGATTTAATAGAAGCACTGGGGAGATGTAAATAAGGTCTAAAAAATTCGAACACTTTTCCCTAAGTAACATATGTAAATTACAGCCTGAAATAAGGAGGAGTTAGCCAGGTAGAAGTTTTATTCTGACGTCACGCTGGCGGGAAATGTATGGTGCACTTTTAGTTGATCATGGTTTACTTCCAGATGAAGATAGTTACAGGAATGTAACAGACGCCAAAAGATAGGGAAATTATTTCAATATAGAATATGAGCAAAAAATATTGGCGGAGGAGTAAGTATCCTAAAAGATATTAGCAGAAAACTGAAACATAACTTCTAGAGGGTATAACGGACAAATTACAAGATTGTCAGAAAAAGTTTTCGTAGGTAAATAGGGACAGAAAAATCATCCTGTAAAAATCTCAGATGGATAGAAGCAAGTTGAGAGGCTGAGGAGATTTTTCAGTCTCAACTCCCTTATAAATGTTGTCGTCTTGGATCTTGGACGCAGTTTTCGGCAGTACTTAGTCGCGGTAAGACGTGTGCGTGAATGGCTACGTAAGAAAATAGCTATTGCCACCATACTTTTTTTTTTTTTTTTTTAAACTTTCATACCACGCACTGTCATCATAAAGGTAGTCGTCAATAATGAACTACTTCAAATATTACTATGAATTAAAGAGATTTTTTATGTCTTCACTATCTTTTGGAGGAGCTTCACCGAAGTTGTGTTAGTTATTTGAATCTACCTGCTGCATTCACTTACAGATGTGAAGGTCAGATGCCTTTCCTTGGGCTTACAACTGATATCAGTAAAGCTACGAAAGTTTTTCAGAATATACAGTTGCCGACCCCGGCAGCGTATGGGTAGCGTGCTTGCTTCGCGTTGCAGCGGTCGCCGGTTCGAGTCCGGCCAAGGGCATGGGTGGTTTTAATTAAATGTTGTGTTTGTCTTGTGTCATCCTTACAGAATATAGAATATAATCACACTGAAATGAAACGTCTACATTGTAAAAGAAACACACACGTTGAGCTGGCTGTATGGCTAACATGGCCAAATGCCATTTTATTAATAAAAAAAGAATATACAGTTTTCTATAAAGAGACATTTTTAATTTAACAGTGCAGCCTACAACCTGTTAACTGTTATAGGTTAAATTAACAGCTTGGCGACCGATGTTTAAGAAACCCTGCAACTCATGAATCCAGTTTGAGTAGTATAAACAATATCAGTAGAAACAGAGATGCCTGACAAGTTCTATCTCGAAAGAAACCCGGAGACTGAGAAATCTCGAATTGCTCTGACTGTTTTAAAAACAACACTGAACAAGGAATAATGATTCAAACGTCAATAAAATACGTTTCATGTTTACGTGAATTTCGTCATGTTTACGTTATAATAAATTTAACTAAAGTGTACATCAATTTTCCATTGATCCTATTAAGTCCAATAATATGTCATGTGACTAGTTTATAACTCATGATAACTTATAACATCCAACCTTGATATTTTTTATGATAACAAGAGTATAATCAAGAAGTAATTTCACTCACTCCAACATACATACAAATGCATAATGTGGAAAGCTTGTAAAGCGCATATTTTGACCCTAGCACCATTTCGATACCCTTTCACCAGGAGCCGGATGCGATTAACACTACCCATGTGACACTCATGAGGGAGATGTACAACGATCTGTATTGCATACAGATTTTGTAGGGAACATTAGCAATAACAATAAAAATGGTTTATTTATACAGTTGCGTAAAGTATTTGCATTCGACCCACACGAACCGAACGTCGGATACAATATTTGTGAATTTATCCGAAAGCAAACAAGGCAGGCGGTGCGGCAGCTGTTCGCTTGTTTGCTCGGTCGCGCGCAACAGCAGCTGAAAAACACACAGCCCAGACCAGTCTCAATCATTCAGCGACACATTAAGACGATGGAACGCTGAAAATTCCAATCACTCGTCTCCTTCGTCATTGGTTGGTCGTTATTTTTCGAAATTTAATTCCCCTGAAAAATCTATTGGAATTTTGAAATAAGTTAACTGCATGAAGTTTCACATGAGGGAATTCAGTACTTTTAAATTTTCATAGCAGAATAACGCTCATTTCTACTGTTCTGTATCGTTTTAGTTATGCACCTTTACCACTTAATTCCATCCTTGACAGTTTTTTCCTGTCTGAAGTTAAAACGAAACTTTTGACAACAGTATTTGCAACACAGCCTCCTGTGGAGAAATACGTATTGAATCTCTTTTGCTCTCCTTCAGACTAATACGATGGTAACGTTTCAGCACCATCGTAGGCATGTGAAGATCTGGTACTCGTAAAAATTGGTGTTATGATAGTTCATATGAATAATTTAAAGTAGCAAATTAATGTCATAAAGATGTTTACAGTAACATTGATGAAAGAGGATTTTAATAGCAGAGTACGTAGAAATTCATGTATTATAAGCTTCAAGTAACCAGCTACAATTTAATAATGAATTAATTCGAGAAATTTTTACGGCACGGTGTCTTTTCAGCAATTAAAATTTGAAATAAATTATACAGTACATGTGTGGTTGTCAACCGCAGTCATATTAGTTTTTCAATATTTCTTTTATCTTGCAGACAATTTACTCAATTCCAGTTATAACTTCAGTCTCTTATTTCTTTCCTTTAACGTTCTAGGTTACTTCGTACAGTTTTTGGTAATATCTGTGATTTTTATTAACAACGTGAAATTGTTCGTTACAAAATAATGAGGTCTTACTGTCGGTATAGTAATGTTCAAAGATGAGTTTTAACTAATTTTCGTTTAGTGTTACAACTTTTCCAAAGCATCTGTAGATGGTATTGACTACAGAAGATTAAGACAAGAGAAGAATTCGAGGCAGATGTAATGTTCTATGTGTAAAAAATGTGAATGTAGATCCGCCTGTAAAAGCACATTTTCTAAGAATGACGTCAATAGTTGTTTGACATGGATCACTGATTCAACTCAGCTTTTAAACAATTGTTTAAAAAATGTTAAGGAACCTTAAAATATTAAGGTATCCCCGAAGAGATTATTTTGTAGTCTAAATTCCATTATTAAAGATTAATTTTTACAGAAAAACGTTTTGATGAATTTATCTCTTCTTATCACTGTTTCATTAAGAATCTGCAGCAATCAAGAAAATTTTTCGTTAGTCGTCCTGGACTTAATACCTACTTCTCTTCCTACATTTTATTATATTTTTATGTTTAGCCTACTGTCACTATTATAATTTCTTCTTCATTTCATAATTTTTTGTTTTTCCAAGTTTGCTCCCAGTATTTGCTCATTCTGTTCTTACTATCCTTACACATTTCTGCTAACAGGACTATGTCGCTTACAAATTTCAGAATATTGAATGTTTCTACTAATATTTGTACTATTAAAAAGCTAACCTTGGTCATTGTGCAACTATGTCCTTCACGCTGTGGCGTCACACAGCCAGCCTTCACTTCTGGATTAACAACGGCCATAGATATTACTGCATACTGCTCTATTAGTCTTAGCATCTGCAAAGAAATGAATTGCCAACACTATGAAAGGAAAGCCAAATATCGCTTAAATCAACATATTAGTTATTATTTGCTTTTTGTTTATTTATATTCAGGGTGGTCGATGTATATGTATTCTTATACGCTATCACGAGATTTAGCTGTTACACTAGACTAAATTTATGGACCAAGTTAAATAATTTTTAATGTTATGAGCGTTATTTGATAAAAATTTATTTAGTAAAGCAACTGAGAAGAAATAACGCATTATTTTTGACGTGCTTAAAAGTTACTTTGATATCCGGTGTAGATCTTTCCGCTATATTCTTAGTCACTGTGATCGTAAACGCGAAGAAATTATTTGCCAAAACACTAATTAAGAAGTTTGCGATTGCTTTTTATTACCGATGTCATTATATAGCCGCATGTAAGTAGTTTCAATGGGTCCAACCTAGATCGCGATATAGTGAATGAATTCATACGCGGGTGATATAAGTTACGATTTTCGAACGGCAATTTAATGAAGGGTGAGGTTAGTTTAAAATGCAGCCAATACCAGAATGACAACTAACATTTCATACAGCATAATTTACTATGAATCTAGTGTTATAAACAATTTGAACTGCTTTTATAACATCCAAGTTACTGAAGTTATAGTTCTTGCCGATAAAAACATTTACCTAGCTGAATGTGACGTAGAGGAAGAATAAAACTGATATCACGCTATCGAGCATAAGGTTTTGGGATTCCTAACTTATTTTTAATTTCACTGGTTCCATACTTCTGCCGTCTTTAATTCATTAGAAGTTTCAAGGGTACTACAACAGAAATATTTAAAACATTACAAAATCAATATTTTGATAATTAATTAATAAGTTAAGCAATTTCAGAGATGAATTTTCCCAGAATATTGTGACAAACGGACATTTTTTACAGGTTTACAATCTAGTAGTAGTTTTATTAAAAATAAATTAAAATAATATAGCAGTTTAATCTCGGTTGTAAGGCTGTAACTCGTACACTGTGCTGCATACAAAGTTGTAATGCAAGTGTTGTACAGACTTAAAACAATCTATAATACATAGTACCACTACAGTGTCTCTTAGAAGACTCCCCCTGATACTCCATTTGTTGCGATATAACCATAAATGTCCGTCCCTATACTACTACAACGGCACTCGTTTCCAATGTAACTTTAGTAAGTCTGTGTAACTGCAAAATCTGTCAATATACATGCATAAAGAAAAAAAAACCAATAGTTTAGAACAGCAACCGTTAAAAATAACGATACGTTACGTGTTTACTCTTTTCTGAGTTCCCTCCTAAGAAAGATTAACGAAATGAGATTTTAGAGTGCACTCATGGAAGAAAGTCAGTCGCAAGTTTTGGACCACGATTGCACTGAGATGGTGGTCGTCGTTAGCGAAGTTGGTACGCCTGGTCACCGTGTGCTTGACTTTGGTTGCTGCGGCTGCCCACCGGCAACTCCCATCGTACCTGCTGAGAGCTTAGGGCTCTCCTCTATCTCGCAAGTGGAATATGTGCTATGCGGGGTAGACAAGTTGTCCAGTGCTGCCAATCCTACGGATTTATCCGTAGATACACGGATTATTATTTTTTTAAACTATTTCCAGATTTTTGCCTCTTTTTTATTATTTATTTATTTATACTTATTTTTTCTGTTTCAGTTAACTCTCAGAATTGTCAATAATTATAAATCGTATTTTAAAGGTTTAAATTCAACCTTAAAAGACAGTAATACAGAACTATTGGCGCACTCTTTATGCACGGAGACACGCTCATTAAAAAGCAGTGCCTTCAGAGAATCAAACAACGTGCGCGTAACTTATATACAAGAATCACAGGGGTCGCAGTTTAAAATTGACAGCAGCAGGATTATTATAGTTTTGTTGTTACAGAAGATATGTCAAATTTGATGTCAACAAATAAAATATATGTTTCTAAAAGAAAACTAAAAAAAAGCAGGCATAGCAGCACAGTCATTTAAGCGATGCTGTAAGAAACTTGTTCAGAGATATTTTATACTTTCAATGTAAAATATGATGTTGTATTTCGAATTTTTAAAAATGAAATAATTCTTAATTACGAATTTCTCTTCAATAATAATTGTTTCAATTTTTCAGTTTAGCAAGTTTCCGGATATTTATACCCAATCTACGGAAATTTCTGCGGCCATCTACGGATATTCAGTCACAGGTTTGCAGCACTGGTATTGTCATTGCGTTTCTCTCAGACACCCAAAGGCCGAATCCCAACCCAGACTTAATTAGAAATTAAACAGATAGGCATTCCATGGTAGCTCTGCTAAACCGGGGGTCGTTTCAACTGCCAGAAAATTTTTCCAACATTTGTTCAACTTGAGTCATCATATTAAAAAGAAAAAAGAAAAAAACGAAAAAAAGAAAAAGGAGAAGAAAAACAACAGATATGCGTAAGATGTATATCTAAAAGAGAGTTTGAAGCTTCAAGAAGTATCATACAAACACCATTACGATGGTTACGCTTTCCTTAACCTTACAGCTAGTATTTTACTTTACTGCTAGTGTAAAACAATGGCTACTGGTGACAAAATTTGATAATGGGTGTGTAATATTTCGGATGAGAAATCATGGTTCAAGGCAATTTTTTTTAATCCCACATTTAATCTACCGTTCCTTTAAAATAAAGAAAAATATTTACCTGCTTAGAAAAAAAAAACTTTAGGGTCAATTATGGCATCGTCATCATTAAAATAATGTTGTTACGTCACTAATATGTCTTTAGAAGAATGTATTCTCGCCATGGTGGCATCATAGTTTCATGAAATTTGGTGAACGTGTGCAATAATATTCCAGAAAATAAAACTGGAGTGTCAACGATATGGCGATGAAACTATGAAGTAGAATAATAATTTTTTCAGATAGTGGCACCTACAAGAACGCTGTCCGACACGAATGTGTAACGTACCGACAGAATGATGGAGGTTTTCAGAATCCAAGAGTTACATGAATCAAATAAATCAGTTCCTCGGAAAAGAAGTAAAAAGAAAATATTGAAAGATCAGTAACGACGAAACGTGATGTCACTAACCCTAATGCTTTCAATGATAGCACTAAACACGAAATATACACTAGTGGATCGTAATTTTAAGACAGGCTCTAAAGAATAAATATTTTTAATGTAATATTAACCTTAGAAAACTGAATATTTGTTCCAATTTAATTTTTTTCTCTAGGTCATTACTGAATAAAATATGAATTTCTTCCAGCCTTTAATGACCTCAAAATCGACGAGGAGTAAAGCCATAAAAAAAGGATTTCACTATGATTTTTGATTGAAGATTAATTCTCTACATTTCTAGCAGCGACGTGTGAAGATTTGCCACTCGAAGTATATAGTTTTCTTTGAACGTAACTAAAATTGAAACTAAGCTGACATGAAAAACAAGTTTATTTTTTATTTTTAGAGATATGTAGCTGAATTCCCCGAAAAGATAAAAGTATGATCGTGTAGTTTTATTGCATGGTAACTGTTTGAATTTGCCGCGCTTTCAACCTCTGTGGTTGCTTCAGTTTAACGTCACGTCTGAATCACGAATTCTAGTGAAAATAAACTATCAGTGTTTGAAACATACCAAACCATATTATGCAAATGGTTGCTACAGTTCAGAAATCAATCACTGGCACGCACTTTAAAAATATTCCTAAAATCAAATATCATTAGGTAATTAAACTTAATTTCTTGTTGTTCCTAAAATCAATTAGTAGTAGGTAATTAAACTTAATTTCTTGCTGGGTCTAAATATTATTTCCACTGATATGATTGATCCTTTAATCACAGAAATGATACATCAAAGGAAAAACAAACCTTCACACACCTAACAGTGCAATTTTTTTCCCCGAGCCCATTAGAAATTAATTTTTGTAGTCAGTTTTGAGCAGAAATCATTAGCATATATTCGATGAATTGCAAGAACATGATTTAAGTATATCTATATAAATACGGCTTAAGGAATAACTGTTAATAATAAACAAAATAAACTGTTGTAATAACAACGTACAAACGTTTTGAAAGGAAGCCTGGAAGCGTCGCTAGAAAGAATTAAGAAAGAGTGTTAAAAACACTTCATTTTCTTTCAATTATAAATCGATGGAGAGCTCTTCACTAATGAAAAGTTTGAGAAAATTGTTCGCATCTGAAGAGCTAATTAGCACGACTCGATGAGGATTCAGATCATAACAGTTTTCTGAGACTTGCGCCTTTGTTTCATTTTCAGAAAATGAATTCTGCTACTCTTCTGTGCATGGCAGCTTCATAATAATTAAAATGCTGTTATAAACAGAAATTGAAGAATTACACAGCTGTTCAAAATTCTTCTAAATTTTTGAAAGAACAATGCATTCTGTTATCATGTAATAATCATTCTTAAGCAGTTAAAAGTCTCGAATTTCATGTGAAGAGAGTATTGTCAAGCAAACGATATTAAATATGCACAAATGTATAAAATCACTTTTCTTTTCGGATGTTGGAATCACGATCGTGGTTATAATGAAATATATCCATGATGTAAACAGTGTATCCATTAATTCACACATAAACAACTGGGATTTTATCAGTGTGATTTATTGCTGTTATACTGACATGATATTTTATCTTCTGATGTTTTTACTGAACAAAAACGCTCATGTGCTGAAAATGAGTTGTAGTTGCGGGTTATTGCCATTACATTTAAAGGGTTATTTCGTAATCCTCTTAAACTGTCCAGAGTTTGTAACAAAATTCCGTGCGTACAATACATCGCATTTTTAACTGCCAAAACAACAAAGGTAAACTTTTTTTGCCAGCAGCAGCTGGTGTTGAGAAGGATACCCTCAATAAAAATTATCTGATTTCATTGGAATGCAGAGTATCTACCAGTTTTTTTAAAAAAATTAGTATTATTGTTATTTCTTTGGCAAGTCAAAGACCTGGTATGAGGCATTTAACATTTGCTTTCCTTGCTAACCCACTTTGTAATGTATATAATCACAATTAGCTTCAAAGTCATTGTGATTGCGGTAGTAAAACATAAATTTTTTCACAGTTGGGCTGCGGGACATGGTAGTCCACTTATCAGCAGCATAGTCGTGTGTTTATAGGTATCAAAAGTGACATGGAAATTTGTCCCTTGAAGATACGATGTACTCCTTTTGGATCCAATGCCACTTTTCAATCACTTAGTGAATGATCGTTTCTGCTCTATGTAAACATTCCAGTACAACGTAACACAAGAATCTCCAACGCTGTTGATGGTTGTTAAATAGAAGCAGTTCTTACTTTATTTTTCCCATCAATATAAATTGAAATAAATATTTCTATTTTTAGATTTGGTGTATATATAAAGAAGCCAGTTAATATTTTTACATAAAAATTACTCCGAAGATAGCAAAATCGCAATTTTGTGTCAAATATAGTAATGATATTACATTAGAAATCGTGAGTCACATGATGAAATATCGACTCTCGACACTCTCAATACCTCTTACGTTATACTTCTCATTTTAAAATGAATGCTAGCAATGGATGCACCACCCTTAGTACTGAGTTTCGTTTTCGTTTAAAGGGATCAGGGTTCAAAACCAAAGATCATTTCAATACCGGTGTTACTGTACATTATTATTCATCCGACGGATTGCAACAGTAATTCGTAATCCTTACCTGGAGCTTTACACTTCTTTTGACTGCCATCACGGAAACCACTTTCCCACCTTCCACTAAGAAAACAAATTACTTTTGCTTATCTTAGTCTTCTGAATACAGACAATTTTCTACTTGCAGTATTAGAGACATATCTCACACTTCTGCTACAGGAAATTCCTCCACAATAAGATTTAATTTTTAATTTTCATACCGTTCTATTTCAGGTAGTAGACACAATTAGTCAGGGATCTTCAAGGTACGTATGATTCCAAGCATTTGAATTGTAGCAATTCAATAAAATTCATTGTTACTTTCTGTAGCACGAACAGACTCTTTACAAAGTTAACAATCAATTAAAACTTCCTAAGTCATACGAGAGATGATAATTGTAGACTCATCAAGTCTTGGCCAGCATGCAATTCCTTAGACTTTTGTGGCTGTCCAAAACTGCTAAAGAGATTTTGTGATAATATATGTATTACTTAGAGGAAGATTCGAAAGATGGTATTATGTTAGCAACATAATTCTTTGTTACTGTTTTGATTAAAATATTAATCAGCTGCTCCTTCGTAGTTAGGGTAATGAAATGATATATATCTAAAATTTTAGTTTAGAAAAGGGGTAGTCAACCCGCGGCCTACCTTGAACATTTTTCCGGCCCGCAAGATTCATCACACTTTTACAAAATATATTCACAATGGCCAACGTAGTGAGAACCAATGTATTATAAAAGTACTATATTTGTGCATCCATATATTCAAAAATTAACTGTTGAAATTATGAGAAAAATTAACTTTTATTTTAAAATAATTATCTTACGAATATAGGACAGATATGGTTGGTAAAATTATTTTTAAATTGTTTATGTTTACATGTAAGAATAATAGTATACACAAAAATAATAACTCATTATGTTTCAATTTTTCCCTCTAAAATAATTTCTATAGTGGGTCTAAATCTAATATTGGGATATATAATTTTATATGCGGCCCGCGGAGTTATGATACATTTCCAGAGTAGCCAGCAAGATCATTTCATAATCTACGCTGGGCTACGTAAGGGGGGGGGGGGAGGGGAGGTTCCGAACCAAGCCACATTGTTTTTCATCCATATTGTTTGTCATGGTTAAAATATGGTACAGAACACAAAGCAGCATGTTAATATTTATTTCCGTCATTTAATTATCTCCTTATGTGATTTACAATAGTCTGAGAACTGAAAACAGCGCAAAATATCTTCTGGAATCAACACGGGAAAAAATTTACTTGCCGCGCGGAAATAGGAGGGGGGGGGGGTAATGGCAAAAAACCACGTCAGGCTACGTGGGGGGAAGGGGGATCCACAGGAGGCCTAAAGGAGTTACTTAGTTTATGGACGCTCCCTTGAAAAGTACTTAAATATCGCCAACGCGTGCTGAGTAATTCTTTCACTATGCCAGGTTACAGATAAAAAAAAAGAATTTTCTTTAAAGACGTTTTGATTCTCTGCTCTGGTACGACATCACGAAGTGTACATAATTCTGATTTTTAAATCGTAATTTATCGTTCGAAAGTGCGAATACCCCGTTAAAATTGGTTCAGTAGTTTTCAAGTTATACCAGATTATAGGTGAAGATGTTTCGTGTCCAATTTTACTTTTCTACTTCGGAGCCATTAGACACTGCGTCATAAGAAATACCTCAGATATAAGTATGCCGGCCTCGGTAGCGTAGGGGCTAGAGTGCTAGCTCCACGTGCCGAAGGTCGCCGGTTCGAATCCGGCCGCGGGCATGGATGTTAAGTGTTGTGTGTGTGTCCTGTCCGTCCTGTGGCGTCCGCACTTTGAAGACTATATAAACACTGGATTTAACTGATTCACTGGAAGCTTTAATATAACACATTGAGCTGGCTGTATGGCATCAGCTGCCAAAAGCCATTAAATTAAAAAAAAAAAAAAAAGATATAAGTAAGGCCATAACCTCTAAAATCATAAAAACTCTATTAAGGTATGTTCTGTATTTTTTTGTATAGAAGATGCAGACGCAGTCCCGTAACAGTTGTATAGTACAAACTCAGCAATAATCATATCGATTAGATGAGACTTTTCATGGATATAGATTTTATTTGTGAACAATTTTAATGGATAACATTTGCACGTCACCTTTTGTCTCAAAATGCGGTTAAATAAAATGCGACATACAAAAACTACAGAAATAACTTTTTCTAACGACGTTTGTATTTCCCCGGAACATTGGCGACACTAACTGACTACTAGTTCAAGTAAGAAAGACTCCAGTGAATCGAATAGTATCATTTGTAATAATGAAAATATATACCGAATCTTTGTCTATGGCTCATCTTTGATGAGACACAACAAAAGCAGCAAAAGTTATAATTTCCTCCACCACCACGGTCACAATCACGTACACACTTCGTCAGGCAGAACTTGTTGGTATTATCTACAAATTGGGTTCCGGTTTTGCAGCGTAATATAGTTTGCAGCACGCAGCATAATTCATTGTTTTCGGCATGACGCCGGCGATATTATGTTAAATAATACTGTTTAATGGTCCGAGGCCCGATGGGTGGAAGTGTTTGCCTAATTGTGTTTAACGGTGTCGATTCATAAATAACAAACAATGGCTCGGCGCAGTTTCCACGAGTCCGCACATGCTAAATACAGCCCAGCTTTTATTTCTTTGTGTTGCATGGCGCCATTTACAATTCAGATTTTTAGCACATTAATGTTAAGGCAGGCGTAACGTTCAAATTTCATCGTCAACGCCAGAACTTGAAATGATAGTCTAGCTGCCATGAATTTACCTACTCCCGTGCTAACATTTCGTCACACTCCACAAATATTTTCTACCACTTGTTAACCGATATTAATTCGAACAGAATACGTGTGATAAATAAATTAGTGCTGCAGATACAACACTAGTTTTCGAGCAGTGGCGATTTTAATTTCGCGTGGTGTTAGATTCACGTTTCTTGTTAGTACGGTTCATTCTGAAACAGGTAAAAATGGTATTTAATAAAGCGGTTAAGAAAATATTAAAATGTCTGTATTATTTATTTATTTATCGTAGGGCTACGCAACTAATGTAATACATATTAATATATACGATATATACAACGACAGGACCGTTTGTAGCATTCACAAATCGATGTCTAAATGTTGCAGCCTTGCTATGAAGAAAGTTCTGACACTGAAATTATCTTGAAATGATCCATCGTAATTCCTCAGAGAGCATTCCTTGATGATGTGCTCCACACTCTGGGAAGGAGCTCCGCAGTCAACGACAGGAGAATCCTGAAGTCCCCACTAATAGAGCGTAACCTTTTCTTAAGCGGTTTCGTTTGACCCACTGGTCTCTCTTCAAATGGAATCCTGAAAGTCTAGTTGTGGGATCTTAAATTTCTTGATGCTTCACAGATGCAGAGTTCCAGCTTTGCTACCATTTGTCCTTGACATCGAAGTCAAATACGTCATGCCATACTGGATTTCTGAATTTAAGACGAGGGGAATAGGTTATTTAGAACCTCGTGGATTTCAAGATCCTGTGGATAGTGAGGATGATGTAGGTTTATCCACTCACGTGCCGTTGCTTCTTGGCGTCCTACTCTGGAGGTGATTGCTGATGATGTGTAACCAGGGAGCTGAGGTGGATTTTAGTGTGCCAGTTATTACTCTCATACACTGGTTCAGATGAACGTCCATTTTTGTAGTGTGAGCTGTATGTTGCCACACTGAAGCACAGTACTCAGCATCAAGATAAACCATGGTGAATGCTTTTGTTCGTAGTGAGTCCGCATCAGCTTCCCACGAAGTACCAGCTAGCTTCTTCATGATGTTTTTCCGTGTTTTAAGTTTCTGGTTTGTGTTTTCCAGATGTTTTTTGAACATTAAGGAACGGTCTTAGGAGATTATAAGAAACTTGGGGTAGAAATTATGCATTACTCTTTGGTGGCAGAAGTTCAGTTTGAGCTACTGATGTCCTATTCTATTGCTCTATTGGAATGTGCATACTCCCCTTTTTCATCGGGTTTGAACACAGTCTCCACTTCATATAGTATTCATTCTAGGTTTCAAAAATGTGTGTTAAGAAGGAAAAATGATAATTTCATAACATAAAAAAAGTTTGGTCGAGTTTTATCATAAAGATATGAAGTAGTTTCTTGGCGCCAAATCCACTGGCATATGGATAGTTGAATATTCTCTATCTTTATTGTAATATCGCTATATTTGAAATATTTGTAATGCTTAAAAAATTACTAAGGCAATAATTGACGTCAAAATCAGTAACTAAGAATTAATTACAAATATATAAAACTAGTTAACTATTTACTGTAAACATCCATACTTATAATTATAAACATTATACTCTAAAAAGAAAGTTTATAAGCCCAAATTTAGGTAACTAAATTATAATGAAATCCAATTAGATCGCAGTACTCAAACTACAGACGTAAAAAATAATTATGCACGATTTTTGATTAAGGGAAAGAAAAATGCATCGTTGAATTAATAATAGTGATGTGAACATTTTTAGACACAACCTGGAATCTTTTTTTACTGCTTAACTTCTTTTAACAGCGAGATCTTTAGAGACGGCAAATGATGGGGGGCAAGGAATGGGAAGGAAATCGACCATGGCCTTATGAAGGAAGCATCCTGGCATTTGCCTGGAGGGATTTGGGAAACCATGGAAAACCCAAATCTGGAGGCCCGGACGGGAATTCGAACCGCCGTCCTCAGAATGTGAGGCCAGAACGCTAACCGTTACACCACCATGTTCGGTTACATCCTGGTGCATTAGCGGTTACTCACTGTCCTGACTTGCGCGAGCATATGGTTTTGGTCGCTGAAACAAAGCAAAACACAAGGATCATGAAGCATTAGGCATAAAAGAGATAGAAAATTAAATAACTTTATTTAAAAAAATATTCGTGCTTGGGCGTAGCTCTTGGAACCGTTAATGGAATGCTGAGAAAAGGCTGTATTGAAATAGACACCTTTATTCGTGAAGAAAACGTCCCAATATTTTCCTGTAACGACTCGCGATATAAATTAAACAGTTTTAATACCAGACCCTAACGTTATCACTCAACCACAAGGGAAGATATTGTCGTTAAGAATTCTAGATTTCTTTACCATAAAATAGTGGCTTATACATCACGCGATCTTTTCATATGTCTCGTCAGTGTACAAATTTTATCTATACAAAACTTATATGTTTTATTTTATTTTATTTAAATACATAATTGCTTGCAATAGAATGATTCGAGGTTTAACGAGAACACGGCCGGATATTTTTTTCTTACAGCAATAGTAAAGTACGCACTGTTTGGTGTACAGCCTGGCGCCTTTGTCTAAGTTATGTTACACGCAAGAAAAGTTATAACTCGGGGCAGCAATTTCAGTTTGAGTAGAAACACGAAAAGTTTTCTAATAAGGCTCACGCCTACAGCTAGGACAACATGAGAACTGCATGTTTTTCCTTGCTTCCGCACAAAACCCTAGTCTAGGCATCGCCCTCTCAAGAGGGCTGTGATGTTGAGTCACATTTGAATCGCTAACCGCATAAAGGCAACGTGTGAACATTTTACAAGGGAGACAAAAAGCTGAATACTACCAGACATATGATAATTTTTTTGTTTATATTTCATTCAGACGTAACTAATCAACCATTAATTATATGTGTTTTAAAATGTTCCGAACGACGTATCACAAAGCAGTGGGATTTTTTTGAACATTATCCCTTTCTGCAGTAAACAGAATTTTTAAGAGAAACTTTATGCTAAAACGTAAAAAAAATATGCAAATTTCAATAAAAACTCGTGTTATTGCTACAGAGATACAGTAAATACGTCATTTGAAGGTTAAAGTTATTATTCATTGTCGATTTCATACAGAGATGCCGTTGTTGTAGGCCATGAAATGATGGGATTCCAAAACTCCATATTCTATTTAGGCATGTAAACCAAAGTTTTCCTTATGTCATCCATTTTCTCACTATTTATGGTCACAACAGTAAAATAGGCTTTCTTGGTAGGTAATTCCAACGGCTTAGCTGTGTTTCAATGCTCAAAAGTGTCCGTTGTTGAGCCAGAAATGTTCATGTTGCATTGAACACTGTGTGGATCGTTTGTCAAAAAACTCATCTCCCGGTAGTTTGATATCCTGAAAGCTCTCTTGATTTTTGAGGACATTTTTCCACGTGAATCGTGCCTTAGGCAAGTTGTTTTGTAGAACTTTGTTCAGCGTGAGCTGTAGTCAATGAAATCGTCAGTTTTCATTTCAACTATTGAAAACTTGTTAACGTTATTGGAGGAATTCTGTATAAGTGTAAGAACTTCATCCACTGTGGAATACCTTTTTTATTTCCTCAGCTTTTTTCTAACGGGAAAAGTAAGTTTAATGTTATCAAAGCTCATTATTTCACACAGTTATATAATAATTCTCACCATAGTATCGTTTTTATTTTGGTCTGTGATCTCCAAAAATATATAACGTTTTTAAATCTTTTTATTAACTAATAATAGTTTTTAATTGCGATTGAGCTAACACTCCGGTGGCAATTCCCTCAGTCATCCATTTACCCATTTCTATATACATATTTTTTTTAAATTTTCTTTTATAATTGAAATGATAAATTCTTCCCCCATTTACTATTATGATTTACAAATTTTAATCCTAAATTCCTTAAGCGTTTAAGAAAATTATTCATCACTACACTTGCTCATTGTTCCAATACCTCATACTCTTACCAATAAAAGAAAATTTTCCCAATCCCTTATGCATGAAATTGAGCTAAAGCTGGTGGTCATGGTTGCCTTTCCTCTTCCATGCACTATTCCTAATTCTTTGACCAATACCCTCCAAGCTCCATCACCAACATACGCCCTGTACATTCCTAGCACTCTCTTCACCCCCCCTCCTTTCCACCAATGAGTCGGGACCCAGCTCCTTTATCCTATCAGTTACTGACAAGCTCCTGCGATAATACCCACAAACAAATCTAGCTGCTCTCGTCTTTGCACACCTTCCAACTCCTGTACTTGATAACCAAAATGTTGGTTCCAAACTACACCACCATATGCAACCAACGGTCTGACCGAAGTTTTGTAACCGAACTCCCTAACTTCTCTGCTACATCCTCTCATCACCCTCTCCAGTAAATGAAGGATTTTGTAACCTTTTCCTATCACCTGCTCATTGTGCTCTGCCCAATTGAGTTTGTTACCAAATGTTAAGCCAAGATGTTTACACTTCAAGCTCGTTATTTTCTATGTACTTATTTAGTGTAATACATACTTCATTTAACCCCTGGCCCCCGACATCTTGCCACTAAGACCGTTTAGTGCAGAGAGGGAACTTGTCCAGGACTAGTTTCCTAACTGCATTGGGCTGACAAATGTCCTTCCTGCAGTAAACGATGCATCCTGTATCTGGAAGTCTTTTTAATGAAACAGCTATTTAAAAAAATACAGAAAACTTGAACTTGTTGCCTTTCTGCAGTTAGCGATTTATTTATAAGTTAGCCTCCAAGATATTTCATTCCTGTAATGGATATGATGTAAAGTTATGTGCTGTTATGCTAACATATAATCTTAGACGTCTACTGAAGCTGGAATTGCGTTAACACAAGCGAACTTGTTGAGAGCAACGTAGTATCTAGTTTACGACGATCTTTACGACCGACGAAATTCCTAAGAGGAGAATGATGTCGCCAATAGTTTTCAGCAGCGCATGTTGGCTGGGGTTGTGTGAACAGTGCAGTGATTTTTTTTTTTTACGGCAGTAAAGAAACCATTATCCTGTAAAATACTGCATAGAAATTTCCGTTCTTCTTCCACTAGCAGGCAATAATGCTATAAATTTGCTCTTATCCGAGGTTCCTTTCTTGCATTTGTGTAACTTTCCAAACACAAATAGCTACGTGAAGTATTCAAATAAATTTCTGTTGATTCATTGTTAATACCACAGAAAGTGTACACGAAGTGAATGAGATGGTAATTCTGCTATTATAAAATTATTAACAACGAGGAGCTAAAGTACTTGAATCGGAGGAGCCGATCTAGACATGACTAGCTGGTTATTACTCATATGTTCTGTTCTTAAGAATACTATTTAATTGTACCGATTATATCATACGTTACACTTATTTTTATGAAAGAAATACCTAACTTTCAAGCCAACATACTTCTGGATTACAATTCCTGATCTGACAATATTATCCTCTTACATATGTTAGTTATCTTGTCACTAATAAAAATTACGATTTTTTTTCGACGTCTTTACGCTTCGTGGTGACCGATCTAGTTTCAATAGTAAACTCAATGCGCCGAATAGACATAGGATCCTCAAAAGTCTTATAATGGCTATATCCAGCATCGTTACTCATCTTTATATTTCTTATTCATTCCCAAGCACCATTTCTGTATGTTTATATTTGCAAATGGTATTCATTTTACAGTGTAATTTTATTGAAACTAGTAAAATGAATATTATTAATTACATTATGTTTTTATTTTTAGGTGGAAGTCCTGAGTATGATCTTGAGGCGAGTGGAGTAGAATCGTTTAAGAAGGTAAGTTCCTCATTCACAGTATCTGACTTTACGAATCTTTTATTTGTTTTTATGATAGGTGGTTGAAAAATTGTTAACTGCTGAAACCGAAATTGTACTCTATCGTCGATGTTGTTTATATCACGTTGCCAAATTCGAGAGTATTAAAAACAAAATTCCGAATTCAGAAGGCAAGTAAGTTAACAAAAACTTATATTTCAAAATTTTAATAATTTTTATGCGGAGCCGTAAAAGAAAATAATTCCTGTGGTTTGCATTCACCGATATAAGCCATAAATTAACATTTGTCTCCATCTTTTTCGAGTAGGGAGATGCATTGTCTAATTGAAAAATTAAGTTAAATACTTTTTGACTCTAAATTTGGCACATATGTAAAAATAGTTTTCGTGTTAATCTTCCGGCGTGATATTAGGTTTATACTGAAACCGCAAATCAAGATTTTGCTTCTTCAACCGTGGAGATTATCGATTAGAGATTTACGCTTATAGATTCCCGGTAATAAAAACAGGGAATTATGGAGCGAACTAAGCGGAGTTTCACCATGGGTCAGGATTAATATTGACCATTACATAATGAGAATACAACACTTTAATTCGGCTGCATTGATTCTGAAATATTTGTATGTGTGTGTGTGTATGTTTGTGTGTGTGTGTGTGTGTGTGTGTGTGTTATTAGCGTCTAGTTACTAGGAGACACTGAAAGTCTTTACTGAAAAAAAAATCAGCGCAAAAAAGACAATATTCTTGATCATCTAACATTTGGAACTAGTCCAATTTTTTTTTTATTAGTGTATTACTTTTCCATTTTAAACTGTATCGATTCTACGATGGCCAAAACTTAATTTTTATTCTCTGAAGCATTGTAAACTTTCATACTAAGTTTTGAGTTTTGGTGATTTGTGTACTGGGTAACTAAATTTAACGGCTACTAATGGAAAACACTTTCGGTTTAAATCGTAGAGCAGCATATGAAATGTAAATGTCCATCCAGGGCATTAAAATAAAATTTGTCTGATTGTTTGGTTTCTTTATACTAGCATGTAACAAAAGTCATCGATCATAACTCTACTTTGATTATAAAAGCCGATTGCATTCTGGCACAATCGGAGAATCACCATGAAAAGACAACAACACTTCTACCTACACGTTAGTAATATTTTAGAGATAGTATAGTGATTAGCAGAGAGAAATATCCGAAAAAGAAAATTACACACTAACAATTTTTTGATTAATTTTTATTAACTTGAGTCTTCTTTATAAGGTTATGGAAGGTTGTGAATGTTGGCGTTCTTCAGTTCTTTTTTCTTTTATCCTGTGCATGAAACGTTTAGTCTCCAGGCAGAAGTCAGAAACATCGGTAAGTATATCCTAGTGCACTACGGACGATCATCTAAATACCATGATCACGATGGTTTGTAATGTGACAATTCATTCTGAACCATCAACATTCGTGACTTCTTTCGACCGCTAAGACTTTTCGTTTCGAGCTCGGAGAATTCGCTGTGGCTCTAACCGTTATCTACAGTCAAATTTGTAGTACTGCATAGTTAATTTAAAGACAGTTTCGTATTGTTCTATAGATGTGCCTGGGCTCATGTAACAACAGCGTTATATTATCCCGTCCTATCGAGATTTGATATTTTTCGGGCTGTATTCAAAACAGAGACACCGAACGTATTAGGTGAGCGGTAACGTTCTGGCTCCGCATTTTGGAAAACGCTGTTTCGAATCCGTGTCCAGCCATCCAGATTTGGGTTCTCATGGTTTCCTCGAATCAGTCCAGGCGAATGCTGGGATAGTTCCTTCAAAACGTCTTGATCGAATTCCTCCCATTCATTGCCCTCTGACCTTTCCCCTCCCTAATGACCTCGACGTCGACGATGCGTAATGCAATAAGGAAAAAGATAATAAGGCAGACAGTCTGTAAGTAATGTTCCGTGTTTCCCCTTGCACTGGTGCAAGTCGTTAGCCATCCGTTTGTATTTCTGACGTGAAACTTGAGTGTGTTCCCTGCTACAAATGCATTTAGCGATGAATATACATGTTTGCAGAGGCAGTGTTTGCACAAAATACATAACGCAAAGCTAAACTGCAAACTGGGTGTCCACTAATTTCGTAATGATATTTGAATTAGGCGGCAGCGTCCCCGGCTTGTTTGTCATAAAGCTGGGATGCAGAGGGAGACCTGG
This sequence comes from Vandiemenella viatica, assembly GCA_031002005.1. Lineage (NCBI taxonomy): Eukaryota > Metazoa > Arthropoda > Insecta > Orthoptera > Morabidae > Vandiemenella > Vandiemenella viatica. The sequence continues at coordinate 73,491,241 of JARYHS010011408.1, forward strand.
CCCGGCATAGCGTGACATTTTCCCTCCAAAGAGAGGACCACCGGGCAGAGATATTGCTGGGGAGCGAGCTTCCTTCCTTTTCAGCTGTCAGCGCGCAGATAAAGAGGCGACTCGACCATTTTGTGCTACTCGCCAGCAATTTCACTCTTGTCTGTCCCCTGACTTAAAAATGGTAGCTTCCACTTACCTGGCTCCGACAAACCGTCGTTAAGGCCTGGCACAATAACCGCTATCTGTCATTGTAAATCTGTCAAGTTAGAAATGAAATTCCCCAAAGGTAATAAAACTGTGGTATAATAAATTATAATGTGCAGAAGTGTTTTGTTTGATGTAAATATGTAACTTCAACAAATCAGGTACCGGTAGTCAAAAGCAAAAAAAATTAGCATTGAGTAATGTATTGCATTAGTAGATACGTTCAGGAGTACATGAATCGTTTTTTCGTGTTTACCATCACTATGATACTGTTTATTAAGTCTAACATTTGAAATAATGTAATAATCACTTCGATAAACCCGATTATTGATCGAGGTCACCAAAGTGCTGCATCTGTGTCGCGAGCACCATTTATCGTAATTATTTTTTCGATCATTATTGTTAACACTTGAGTGACAGCTTCAATCAGAACAATATATCTCTTCAATCTTCTGTTGTTATTATTTCCTAGTAATCAATTACCTTTGATTGTTGACTGGTACTGCCGGAAAAAAATCAAGGTAGAATTAAAAGATTTATATTAATACTGCATAACTGAAACGCCAGCGTAGCTGTGAGAGTTAAGTGCCACCACTGGGAAATACAACGGCATCATAATCGAATATTGCCCCTCCTCCCCCCCCCCCCCCTCCTCACCGTACCGGCCGTCCTGATTGCGGTTTTTCCCGCTATCATAAAGGCGAATGCTGGTAAGGTCCCCAATCTCCACCTCGTAAGCTATACATTACAGAAAGAAAAATACACAAAACATAGTTATACCTTTCGCAGATAGCTGGCAACACAACTATCCTCCAATAGAGTAATTGCTCCGATTCTATCACGGTTAAGTCATACGAAAAAAAAAGAAATATTGTGTAACTAAATTTTGCAGAACATCAAATAAATTTTGCACACTTAACATTGAATCCAATGGAACTTTTACGCCTTTCTGAACAACAAAGAAATAATTTAAATTTCTTAAAATTATCAGAAATTTTTTAAATAATTTTTTAATATAAAATTCTTCTGTAAATGCCGCCATTATTTTTACCGCATTTATTACATTTGTTTTCTTAACCAGCAAGGAGCAATCTGGAAGGGTTACAAGTTTTTGCCTCATAAATTTACACGATTCACGAAATTAACTCGTAGATCACACAAATCATTACTTACTCTGTTCATAGATATGCGGAGAGACTGACGTTTCTCGTGTTAAACATAACTGTTCCTTGTGAAATTACATCCGATAACAAAACTAGTAAGCCGGACCATCCGTAAATGGGAGATGTCTTCCTAAATAATATTAATAAAAACTGTGGCCGTCACGGGAGCCCCGGCAGATGTGAAGTATCGAAATTTATGGTTATTGAAAGAACTTATAATTAAAGAACACCAATAAATAAATATGGAATTTCGTTAACATCATAAATATATTTTCCTATTGTGATAAAATATACATAATATAAATACAAGACAAATAAATATTTTTAATTTTTACGGAATATTATTTGATGTATCTTCTGTGATTTCTGTAAAAGTAGCTGCTGAATGTGTAGCCTATTAGATAGTATTAATGAAGTAATTGACTGATGGTAAATAAAGTATGTAACGTATGTAACAAAAGTGTTGTACGTGATGTTATTGAGGTATCTTGAAAATGCTGCGTCAATTGTTGTTCCATATCTAGCTGAAGGTTCAGTCAGCTTATTATTAATAATTTTAAAATCAAAGTTTTTTTGTGGCAATGTTGTCAAAGGGATTGAATCGTTTGTAGCAAAATTAACATTAAAACCTCCTGCTAAAATCATCGGAAATAAAAGGGAGTAGAGAGCGGCGGCGGAGAGGGGGCATGACGTCATAAGAGAGCGTCGTGCCGTTTGCCTTCACGGCGTACGAGTCGCTCTTACCCCCAAGGTGAGTCAGCAGAAGTTTCACATAAAAGAAGCCATAAAAAATTGTAAATTACGTTTATAGCCCAAAAAAGTGTTAAGCTAAACAATCTTAATAGGATAACGTGTCAGTAGTTATTCAAAGAAACATAAACTATTGCACATCGTATTGCAGACGAATAAACATCAATGATATTTAGAGACATAATAGATGAGCCTGATGAATGAGCGGCTTAGAAAATTCCAGACGAATGCTGGAAGGGCGCTTTAAAAATGCGATGGCTGAATTCCTTCCAGTTCCTTGCTCACATCTCTCCCGGCTCTAACTACACTGACGTCAGCAAGATATAAAGACATAATTTTAAAAAAATAACGTTGTCCACGCACAGTAAATCGTATCTTTCTTCGGTCCTTATTTTTCTGATAAATCGATGATGCTGTCTGTGCAAAATATCGTTTCTGATAAACTTGTGAAAGAGTTCCCGCCTCTTATAGAAGCCAGATTTCACAGGTTGTGTTGACAGTGTGCTTGCAGAGTGCCACCTGCTGACTAGACTTAAGCCTCCTCGCTTATTGCCAAAGTTAAGCAACAGAATCCCTCCCCTGCGCGCCGGGATGCAGCAATTCAGGCGCGCTCTCCACGATTCGCCAGATCCTCAATAGGTTTTGTCGCCTGTGCTGTTCGCCAACCATCTAGTGTACGTGCGTGTGTGGTGGGGTCTTAACTAAGACAACGATCAGAAGCCACTAGTGTCGCCGCACACTTTAAAGCACCACCACACTGTACTGGTGAGGTACACATGGCGCAGGTTTAAATCCTCGGCCTGGCATACCGTCCGTACTATTCACGGTTATTACTTGATTTTCGGTAATCATCAAAGCAAATTCCTATGGGGTCTCAGATTTCGCCTCAAAGATTACAGAAAACAGATTAACCGTTTTACAAATAAATGGCGAAACATCATCTTTTCTATTACAATAGTGCTGACGGCAGAGGCGTAAAAGGATAAAAACTATGAAGAACTCTGCTAGAAGGCGGGCGGATAGCAGCTGGTTTTGTAGGCTATAGTAGATTGATTACATTATGAATAATAGAAAAACACTATATCACAAGAATTGACTTGCCTGATAACCTTAGGAAGGTTTAATTTACAATTCTTCGGCTAATATCACAATGCCCTGAACTACAGCACCATTTTGTAACGAAATATCCTCTAATAAAATGATTGGTCGCATAAAATGGTCTTTAATAAGAGAGGACAAGTAATTAAGTGGTACCAAAAATCCGGTATTTACAAAACAGACAGATTAACAAACTGTTAGGTACTTCAAAACCTAAAAATGTATATAGCCTCCAAAGAAATAACTTCCTTAGATCAATTAATGAGGAATTTTGAGCGAGCAAAAAGATCCTTAATAACACACATGACGAAATATAGGTACCGGGAAGAGATTACCAAATAAATCAGTGGTTTTTATGAGAGCATATCATAATGATCCTGAGACCCAGACCATTATTGAAATTGTATTTTAAGAATTATTTGTAGCAAGCTGGGAGTTCGGTAAATATGGTTTTATATATTTTTCTTGTAATTAAGTGTGATTTTGTGTAAATGAGCTATGTGTTATGAAGATAAATGCTACGTGATTTGTTCAAAAACAGTATTATGCACGAAACATTGATTGAAAGTTTGTGATTCTAAGTATTAATGTGAGCAACGATGTTTCGAGGATAATTTTCGACAGTTTGGACTGATTAATGTGGCTAATTTTGTGTGTAAATATCTTTAATTTTCATTTCTGTGGATTTAATAATGATTATGAATGATTTTGTATTAATTTTGATTGTTTTTAATGTGATTTTAAATGTTTAAGTGTAGTTATAATCCGAGAAACGTCAGTTGGAAGTCTTTGAATTAGTCTGGAATTTTCTGTACTGCCAAATAAGTGATCTGCAGAGACGAGTTAGTTAGTTGAGTTTTCGTATTGAAAAGTTTAGTTCTGAAGGTGTTGCAAGTGATAATGAAACATTTGTTTACATTTATACGTAGTATCTTTGTAGGAAGTCCGATGTCTTTGAAAATAAAATCAAAATTGAAAGTGATTCTTCTTGGAATAATTAATTCATTTTAATATTCTAGCAAACCACTGTCAACCTAGATATAGCTACCAAGTTTATGGAAAATATAGAAAATAATGTAAAAGAGGAAAGCGAGGTCCTAAAAAGACATTTCGCACTAGGGAGATCACCCAGACCTGATGATCTGTTCGTAGAATGCTATCTACGCTACAGCAATTGTTACTGATTGTAATGTATGTGAGATTCGAAGACGTACTGCCAACTTTATTCATGGAGGGAATAATAATTCTCGTACAGCAAGAAAATAAAATCAAACAAATCAGCGCATTATGCTCATTATCTCTATTAAATGCAGACTTCAAAATGCTAATTAGAATTTTAAAATGAGAGGCCCTCTTGCGGAAACAATCATTGGCCCCAACCAACAAGTGGCATCAAAGGGACGCAGCATCGTCAACACTGTGATACCATTATAGCGAAAAAAACAAACACGTTACCTCCTATGAGCAAATAGACCATGATTATCATTTTCGGAAGTGATAATGGAGCGTCCGTAAACTACGTACCTCTGTCTAGGGGATGGAGTGGTTGGCTAGACAGCTACGCTGGGCTACGTGGGGGGAGAAGGGTCCGAGCCAAGCCACGTAGCTTTTCTTTCGTATTATTTGTCACAGTTAAAATAAGATACAGAGCATACAACAGCATGTGAATATTTATTTCTGTAATTTAATTATCTCGTGTGTAATTTTCGATAGTAAAACATGAGTAATAGTAAGAAAGTCTTCTGGAATCAATAGGAAAAGTAGCTACGTGCCACGGCGTGTGTGTGTGTGCGTAGGGGGGGGGGGAGGGGCGGAGGTTAGAGGCAAATGCCACGTTGGGTTACCTGGAGGAGGGAGACGGGAGGGAGGTATAGGGAAGGGGGGTTCACAGGCAAAAATGGAGGTAAGTAATTTACGAACGCTCCCTAAGGAGAATTATAAAAAACGCACAATTCCGACTCCTCGTAAAATGGATGTTCGCCTGCACCCATTGAGCTAAAGCCCCTTGTGATTCAGGAATGTTGGTTTTTACACGATGTCGCGGTAAAATACACGGAAACACTTTTTGGAATGTGTCACCGGAAACTATCAGAGATATAAAACTGAAACATTTCGTTTTGCAGAGCTTATGTGAACGCTGTTTGCCTGGCAAAAATTTCGGCTAAATGTATAAACAAAAGTCCCGTAATTATTAAATTCATTGATGATACTGAGTCAATTTAAGATTTAGTAAAAGGCGCTGTTTCAAGTATTGGTCACTACTCAATCAACGACAAAACTTAGTATGCGGAAAAACTAGAGGATAAAATTCGAGGTATCAGCATGAAAACGTTTGTCGTGAAAGCTGCAATAAAAAATTATTAATCGTAGTAAAAAAAAAAATCGGAATGCAATTATCCATATCGTTGAGATAGTTGATTTCAGCGATATAAAACCGTCTAGTTTTGAATTTGAAGTAAAATTTTACGCATGGCTCCCAGATTGAGTCGCGTTACATAGCTCACTGGGTTAGTTTCTAAAATATTTAAGGACACCTTTAGAATAATGACACGATCCGAAAATATGGTAAGGATCAGGATGATGAGTATTGGAGAGAGATATAGAGCTCTATGCATTAAGAAAATCACAACTTTGGTAAAAAAAAAAACCGACAGGCCTTACTAATAAGTTACTCAGTGCAATCAAGTACCCTTCAACATGATGTCGATCAAGCACAATGCCTCTCAAATAAAATACCACCTACAGATCGTTTCCGTTAAAGTTTAAGTATGCACTGTTAAAATCGTTAATGGTTAATTCATCGTGGAAGAAGAGGAAGCATGCAAGGGGAGCCGCTGCAGGGCTCAACAATAAGGGTAAGTAAAAATTAAAACTTAATCTTAAAATTGCTGTGCACAGCCAATTTGTTTTGTCTCTATAAATAATGAACAAAATTGTATCCTTCCTTAAGGACGGAATAAATGTTTTAAATTAAAAAATGTTCTTGGTAATACTACTGTCGAATATTGTAACACATGCACTCTCATCGAACAAACTATCACAGCCACCTCTTCCAAGGTGAAATTCCGAGGAGTACTGTCCTGTAATTTCAAGATCTCAACTGGAGTAAGACAAGCAAATGGTCTGTCATTCATTCTGCTCAATCTAGCGCTCGACAATGTCATCAGGACGTGGGAACTTGCACTGGTAATTATCGAAATCAAACCAGTCAACATTGGAGCCGGAATATGAAAGATCGATATCAGGAACATGGCTTTCGCCGATGACATCGCTATCCTAAACAACGAATCTAACAATGCTGCAACTGCTGTTAGAACTCTACACCAGATAGCAGCGAAGACAGGACTACAGATATCGTACTAAAAAAAAAATGCTTCGAAAGTTGGCCCTTCTGACTACCATCCATGGCAAGATTGGAAAAGTCAGTCAATTCCGGTAGCTTGATGAATGATAGAACGAAACATCCATCTTAGATAGATGTTCCAAACTCAACGCAGTTTGCCAACTGCCGTGAAACTATTACAACAAGAAGTTTGTTTTGAAGAATGTCAATCAATACCGTTTTCAGACCTCAGTTCTTATACGGAGCGGAGACCTCGCTGTTCTGCTGTTGAACAGAAACCATGAATGATCTAGAAAAACTTGATAGGCAAATTCATGGTCAAGACTGCTCTCGGAGGGAACCTACCGACAGAAAGAGAACCTCGAATTGTACCACCTGTTGGAAACGGCATGCGACGTAGGTGGCTGAATTTTTACGGGCACCTTCTGAGAATGAACAACAACAGGTTTACGAAGATCTTATCACTTATCAAAAGCTGTAAGACACTAAGCACGGAGCTCAGTGAGGTACAGAAACACTTGAATTCCGATGGGACTTCCGGCACTGATATCGCAGATTACACCAAATTTTGTATTATGGTTAATTCCTGATCTTCTCCTCTAAAAGTCAGTAAATCTTGGAAACACATTTTACAGCACAGAAAAAAAAATTGTCTGGGCTCAGCAGATAGTGGAAACGAACATGAGCATCCAAAAAGAACTAGTAATAAGTACTCACTCCGTAGTGGGCTTGTATCAACAGTAATAAATATTGTCGAAGACGTAAAACAAAATATTTCTCGCAGGTAGAATCTGTCTGTCTATGATTAAATTTCAAAATAAAAATATCCGGGGTTAAACTCGGTTCGGCCATCCTGTCTGAGGTTTTCCGTGGTTTCCCTCAGACACTTAGGCGAATGCTGGGATGGTTCCCTACAAGGCCACGGCCGACCTTCCATCCCCTTCCCTCCCCGTAGTAGTAGATCGGCTGAAAAGAGTCCCCTATGACTCTCCAGCAGCCCGCCTCCCAGCCCCAGCCTTCTGCTGGGAGGAATGAAATGTAAAAAAAAAAAAAAAAATATCCTATTGAAGTACCGAAATGGAAGGAGACCGTTTTCGGCTTCCTACCTGACATTCGGGAGGACGAGGGTAAACCTCGTTCGGCCATCCTGGTTGAGGTTTTCCGTGGTTTTCCTCAACCACTCTAGGCGAATGCTGAGATGGTTCCCTACAAGGCCACGGCCGACCTTCCATCCCCCTCCCTCCCCGGAGTTTAGTTTGGCTGAAAAGAGTCTCGGTGACTCTCCAGCAGCCCGCCTCCCAGCCTTCAGCTGGGAGGAATGAAATTGTAAAAAAAAAAAAAAAAAATCCTATTGAAATTGATTAAATTTAATTAGAATTAAATAGGGCCAAGACATAATAGTTGAGTGTAATAATTTATCAGTCTATATGGAAGAGTATTATGTTGATTTTGCACTCTTTTTACATATTTTAGCAAATATGAATTAAAGTTATGTACGGGAATAAATATCGGGGATAACTTGATGTGTTAAAAGACTTCGGGTATCCAATTTATAACCAGTTTTCACAATAAACTCAACCATAGATGTAAGGCAGTGACTTGAAGTTCCGCTTTGAGTGCGGTCTAATATTCACGGCTGACATTAAAGATGCAGGTGATACTGTGTCTGGCACAGATTCACGAGACCCCTTTCAGACACGCGTTGAGCTGGCCACGAGAGTTCCCCTCTGCTAACGAACGTCCTTCTCGGCTGCCAACAGCAACTCATCGGAAACTTTTTTTATAGCCCTGAATACGGCTCTGTAATATACAAGGAGGTTCTCTCCTTTATGCGTCAACTTTGAAACAACTTTATGAATAATTCACGAGATTTTGAAACGGTGAGTCTGAAACGTCTATGAAGTGTTAACTTGGGTATGATAAAAATGACTATGCTTTAAATTTGGGACAGATTTCTATTGTCAGATGGTTATGAACGATAATTATTCTGGAGAAATTCATTCGTTACTTTTGTAAAGTTAGATATTAAACAATTTATCGGTGAGGACTATGATTCATGATTTTAGAATTCTTATTTACTAATATCTTATTTTAACTGTCATACTAATAATACGAAGGTTACCTAAGCGAATGATTTTGTAGATTATCCTTGGCGAGCAATCGAAGCTAGGCAGTATGTAAAGACGTACCTACCCATTGCCGTTAGGTAAACTAAATATCATTTGATTTTTAACATTTTTAACATTTTTATCAATACGACAGTATTTTTACGAACCATAAATAGGTCTTCTAGGTCATATCCTGTTTCAAGGTGGTATTTGCAGTACATACTTCCTCAGCCAGAGATTACATAATTTGGTTCTGCAATCACATATTGTGGAATTCAGTTATATCGTATACCTCCCATAACTAACACACCATTTGGGTGCCCGTCTCATCTATTACGATTTTTCAAAACGCCTTCTGTAAAAATTAGCAGGGTGGCAATTACGACGGGCCTAAAATATTTTCTGGCAACGGAATAAATTAATAAATTAGTGTACCCGTTATTCATTGCTTAACGTGAAACTAAATTGATGCTGTCAGCACTATCTTTTATTTGTTTAAAAAAATTTTCGATGCTATTTCGTAGATCACCATCTATGATGCAGACCGAGATCTTTCAAGAACACATTTCTGTTAAATTATTCATTCCTTCACGAATAATCATATCATTATTAAGTTGAGTCGACTGATGGTTTAGTGGAGGTAACGTGTGGTTTAAAGAACATAAAAACTTTGATTTTCTTTGATCGTTAGACTATTTAATTTTCAGATTTCTGCGAGATTTTTCATCAAACACTTTTTTACTTGACTTTTGAAAATATCTGCTAATTATCCCGTAAGTATTCACACTAAACCTTCATAACATCTCTCCAATATTTCTTTCTGTTACCTTACTTACTATGAAGTATTCTAGGTTTTTTATCTTCCTAATATACCCCAGCATTAATTGTGACCATTCGCTTCAAGATATATCACTTATTTCTTTTGTTAAAACCGTGTCGCATCTATTTGTTTTGTGTATCTATATGTTATATATTTCAAACGGCTAAAAGTTAGTATTTTTTCTGTGCATTATAATACGAATTCAAGAAAGTAATGAAGCTCTACACTACATTATATGTCACATTTACTTCTATTTTAATGACCGAACAAAAACCGCTCTCTTCCTTCAGATTCCTCGTTCCCTTGTGTGACTGCTGTGTCGCAATGTCAGACAGACAGCCGCGGAGACGGCACTTGCGAGGTCGCCTGCTGCAGGTGGCTGAAAATTTTCGAAGCAGTCCCCAATTTTTTCAACTGTTACATTTTTGTAGATAGTTAATAGCCAAAAAACTTTTCATCAGTGGCTGGGAGTTCAATAGACAAATTAATTCTACTAGTCTAACTGATGCCTTATTCATCAGAGAAAAATGATACCACAACATAAAAATATTTCCTTGTTAGTGTAGCATGTGCATTTAGATATGGTGATCAAAGGCTGTATTGTACAAGCCAAACTTCCAGTGATAACACGAAAATCTAGTACTTCTCAAATATACTAACCTCCCGAATTTTCAGACATGGCTCACTATACAGTACTAATAAACCACCAGCTCTCCAATATAGCTCAGCGATAAACGATAATAGTTGGAGGAGGTATTTATAGATAAAGAACTCGATTAAATAACAACCAAGACCACTAGAGAGACATGTGTCTAATCACAAACAACTGATGTGTATTACAAATGTTAAATTATTGTAGTCTGTTTATACCTTAGAAACACTTTTTATCACTGACTGCGAGTTTAATGGACAAATTAATTCTTCAAGGCTAACAGAGGTGTTATTCATCAAAGAAAAATAATACCACAACCGTCTAAGTACGAAATAATTTTATACTTATGCTTTATTAATCAGGTATCTTCACGAAAATTGACTTCACGGTAAGAGCTCTAGCCGTCTTGGACGAAAATGGTAGATTTCGTAAACAGAATATCCGATAGAAGTAGTTTCAGAAAACGTAACTTTATTTGACAAGAATCTGCAGCGTTGTTAATTGAGTCTTGCCTCGCAGGTAGCCTCTTATTGGTATCATTCGTAGTTTATGTGCAGCTCTATACAAGGATGGTTTTGGTAGTTTTAGAAAAAGAGGGCAGGGGTTGATTGAAATTGAATCCAAATCAGAATGGAGTCAGAGATTTTGCATCACAGGCATTTTGGACTGGCTGAATTAATACTACTCTTAACTTAGAGAAATTTATATAACTGTAAAAGAAATCTTAACAGAGCTGTTTTATAACTTGCGATTGATATTCGACAGGCAACAGTTGGTTTACTTAATTAAAAACATCCATTGGATAGATTTACCTCGCGGTTTTAAAAGAGTTCTTAAATCGGTCTGAGGCTGATTCTAAACTTCCCTTTTTTTCGCTTCTGACAGAGCGTGAAACTTCTATGACCTGAATTTAGACGGAAACAGTCGGAACGAGATGTATCTCAACTGCAACTAAAGTAAGTAAAATGATCCAACTCAAGGCTTACATCAGGAACATTTTACCAATGAACTACCACTCTCTTACATTAATATAAAAGTTCTACCTCTACAAGTAGAATGAAAAGTAGTACTTACTTCTAGTTCTAATACAAATATCAGTAATCTATCGGGTTTTAAAACAAAAAACATCCTTGTCATGGTAGGATTAATCATTCCCGATATGAATTGCAGTAGGTCACAAGAAATCAGAAATATCTGGTTGAAAACATGTTAGTGGCACACAACGTTTACTACTTAAAACATATACCGTTCCTTTCTACATAAGGTTTTATAATATTTTACTTCCATTTATAGCTTCCTTCATATCTCTTTCTGTCTCTGTTCAACAGATTAACGCACAAGATCATCCTACTTCTTCTATACATCTACCTGATGTTTTAATCGTTACATCTGACGGAATGGCGTACAGATGAAAGAAAGAAATATCATTGTAATTGACCGAGGACTAATATGTGATGTTTGATGACGGTTATCTTCCATAACAGTTCTCTCGAGAATCTTGATGTGAAAACGAGATGCAGCCTTGGCGTTGGGCTGGTAGCGAGACTCTGAAACATGACAGAGTGGTGGGGGCTGACTTCCGGCACCGTGCAGCGTGGCGGAAGCGCTGACAGTTGCAGCACTGTGCTGACGGCGCAGCAAGCCGTGCGAGCCCGCTTTTTGTTTTCTGTTACCGGCGCCCGTTTGACCGTCAATGCGTCAGCTAGGCGGTAGTGGCAGAGCAGTTTGCAGGCTTTGCTATGTACTGGCTCTTATATACACTTCATCCCAGACAAAGCTTTTGTCTACCCTAGTACAAGTAACTTCTTTCACCAAAAGGAAATAAAAGAACGAATATTCTGTTTGTGTATCTGTAAAATAATACAAAAGACTCACAATTTTTTTCGCTTCTGGCTTTACGCCTCGTCAACGTCGAGATCATAAGAGACGGGAAAGGACTGGGTCAAAGAATAGGAAGGAATTCGGTCATTGCCTTCTTTTTAAAGGAACCATTCAGCCATTTACCTGGAGTGATTTAGGAAAACTATTGAAAAACGATAATTTGGATACAAAATCCGTGGAAAATGTTTTAAACTTTATGTAGATACTACCGCAAGTACTATTCCTCATGTTGGGGCATAGACAGAACTAAAAAAATTATCACATTTCCCACGTGTAACTTCAAATTTTTTCACATGAAATGTACGTCAATCTGTTAAGCCTTATAAACAGAAACCAAGAACTGGGTCGATTATTTAAAAACTCTTCCTTACGATAATATTGATGACTGGATAAAATGGATAACAAGTACATTATTGGTATTACTGTACGATGTCTGTTATTAAAGTGTAAACATAGTTTTTCCATTGACAAAAAATCGTGAAGAGGGTCGGTTACTGGCAGTGGGAATATAGAATGGATGAATTGTCCACGAAAAGACAGAAACTGCATAATATTTCCACGTCAGTGAAAACTGTTTGGTCTTACATACATTTCTCTGGTTTTACAGGATTCCTAATCTAGTGACCAGTTTTGGCAGTGCCTCGAGCGGAAAATGCCACTGTAGGAATCGAGATTTTAGTTGCAGCGGATCCTACTGCTGGAATTTTCTTATTTTCCAAAGAGGCCATCGTAGAATAAATTCAAAAGCGTTGGTGGCTTGGAAAGCTAGAAATGAATTAATGAAAAATGTACCGTTCTAATAATATTAACATATTATTAGAGGGATTATAGCCTTTTTCAGTTGCAATGGTATCAGGTATATAAGTGAGGGAAAAGCACTTTAGAAAAATAATACATTATAAAAACAGATTTCAATAGATGATAGGACAGGTGTATGATAATAATCCTAGAGCAAAGTTTCTCGGTATGCCGATAGCATTGCCATTTGCGTCTAGTGCGAGAATTCTTACCGTACCCTCTCATTTACCGAGTTTTAATTGCTCTGTGATTGTGGCAGGAAGCGACTGATAATCAGTAACGCAGGGGATCAGCGCTGTTGGTCAGATTCTGGCGCAGCATCTTGCTTCTAATTGTCTTTCAATATTTCTCCACTCCTGGCTCTCTTAACTATTTGCCTCCGATTTTATTAAGTTATTTATAGCAATCCGTGTTCTAGCTTTTCCTTTCCCACAATTCTTCGATCTTCGGAGGCGTATTTTGGTTTTATAAAAATTGTCGTATAGTTCTTATATTGGGTATTCGGAAGCTACTCATTTCCACTATGGTATATGTTTCTTAAGCATCTTCCGTGTTTCAAATGCACCTCAGTCTCCGTTTACGCTGTGCGCCTAGCAACTTCTGTACTTCTGTCTTCTGGTTGGTGACCGGAATATTACCTTGATGGTTTTAAAATATTGGTGATCTAATAAATTCGCTCTATATGCGCCAGGTTTAGTGCTAGTCTATTTTGATTTTGTTAGCATGAACTAAATAGTACATGGTATAGTGATAAAAAAAACTCTTGTTAATGGTATGGTTGGATAAAACCGGCCTTAGAATTATACTCTTAATACAGCACTTTGAATAGAAACAAAAGGTTCAAGTCGCTATTTCCGGTATTGATATTTTTGCACCAGCTTCAAAAACAATATAACTATTAGCTGAATATGTTAAGATTAATAAAATTACACATTAGTATTAACAAACGCACTCATATTTTATGTTCACTGCATCAGGTACACTGTAAGTCATCACATGAGCTTACAATTCGGAGGAGAAAATTAAATTATTGGTGGAAACAGTTTTAGAATAATTTAAAGTTCATATTTTGGTATTCAGACAAAAGCTTTGTTCTGAATTTAACTCCTGAGATACCTTTATGGAAATATTGTGGTGGAAATCCAAAAATGTCTTTGCTTTATTGAAATTTTTAAATTCAAAATACTATTAGGTCATGCAATAGACCTGTTAAATGGTAGAGTCATGGCGTTGTAATTTTTAGTAACTTTTCTTTAGCGATTATTCTTTTAATGCCACATAAATGTATCGATATGTATACTGCATTGTTGTTCTTGTAGCATATTGTGTGTGTATTACATTTCCGAACATAGTGTATGAGTAATTAACTGTTGCCTTTACCCTTTAACTGCGACACGCGAAATAAATAAAAGGTACGAGAACAACGAAAAAATGGTGTTCTTTCATGCTCGGAATAGAATTCCTTAAATGGAGATTATTTCACCTGGAAGTCAGTTTAAGTGAAGTTATTTGCTGTAGTTCTAGTATACAGAGCGTAACTTTTAATGTAAACCGCTTGTAATTATTTCTTGCATTCCTTTACGTTTTAGGGTTCTCGAAGCAACAGGTATCAAATAAAACTGATACAACATTTGCTCAACAGTTTCTGCTACACCATATTCTTATTTCATTTATCTTTTATATTTTACCTTTCGTTTCATTGCAATTTTTAATAAAAAATTATATATTTGCTTCGTTAGTGTAGCAGCTAGAAGCCACTGTCAATGCTGTATGTAATCTAATTACGATTCTTACAAGCTGTCCTCAGCTTATGTCTCATCAACAGATTTCCTTATGATATTCATATTTTTCGCTATTTGATATTATTTTTGGATGTGATGTAAAGTACAGAGAGTACGTTGCATATACATGTTTTTTTTATTTAATGTCACAGTTGATTGAACATAGAATTAGGTAAATCCTTCAAGAAACAACGTAAACTATTTTCCCTTATTTCTTTACGAAACACAGGAATACTGGGTCGATGACGGATGAGCACTGATCCCAAAGCAAAAGAGACTTTGTATCTGAACAGAAGTATTTGCAATTTGAAAAGTCTGTGGTTCTTGTATCACTGATACTACTACGCTGAAAATGGTGAATTAAAGCTGTGTCGGCAACGAGTCATGCCACCATTACGTCATGATCGTCTATAATATTTTGGCAAACATTGTAATTTATAGTTGCCATAGTGAACGATTGATATCATCTGCTGGAAAAAAAAACAAGTGTGCAGAGTGATAGAAACAATCGGATCAATCTTCATTATTCACCCATAACGCATCGTAAAATCCGAAAAGATTTCCCCTTGAGTAAATGACTAAGGACAAAAAAGACGCAAACTCTAGGTTCGTATTGTAGCATTACTACCGCTGACACAAACTTTTCCTGAGCTTCATTGGTAACTTCATCAGTGACGCGAAGGTTTAACTACTTTTACCGTAGTTGAGAGGGGGGGGAGAGGAGTGTTGACGTAAGGCTGTAGAGAGTGCCCGACTGGTAGCACCTGCAAAGTGATACAGGGAGTGAACAAAAGCAGGTAGGCATCCCAGGAAGCGCTTTAAAAATGCATGCGGCGAGCTCTCGCCACGACCAACAGCAGGAAGCGACGGTGAGTGAAGCGATTTATTTTTGCTCAACGTGGCGAAACTGCAGCGAGCTACTTCGATAGATGCTACAGGAATGTCAAAATTGAGAGATCCGATGAGCTGAAGGAAAAACTTTTCTGTTCAGCGAATTTAATTCCTATGGTTACTCATTCTATGACGAATATTTAAAACATTTTACACATTAACTATTCTTCCTAGACTTTTAGTAGTGAGAAAAATTACAACCTCCTCAGAATTGTTGACTGGGTGTCTTTGGCGACATATTGAATAATTTCAGATGTGGTATTCTCGGAATGTGTTATTAATCGATGAATATGTTCACTGCATTGCAAAACAATTACCTTTTGAATTATCCATAGTAAATTATTTATTTTACGTCAGCAAGAAGAAAATTTAACAATAGCTTTATAATTATCTGTAGGCGTATTATTTTAGATGATTTAAAATTTTACAACTACGTTTTATCGTAGGATGAAATGTTTCGTTCTTTGAAGAGCTTGAAACAATATCAGTAATCTTGAAATACACCATTATTTTTACCGTAAGCTCTATATTCTGTTTATCGATCTTCTTAAATGAGATCAAAATACTTTAGATAGTAGTTGAATTCCTCAGGGACTTTTATACTTCATGGTTGAAATACTAAATTAATTTTCTTCTATACTACACACATACACGCATTTTAGAAAATAAATAAATTAGCATCATATAATTATTAACTAGGAAATAGAAATTAAAACTGTAGAAAATTTTCGTAGAAATATTATCCTATAAAATTAATTAAAAATACGTTTTAAGAAAACTAGATAAATTAAACGGCGTTAAGTATATTGAGAAAACATTCTACAAACAACAGCATGAAAATGAATTTGTAATCAGCAGCATTGTGTATGTACAACATCCTATAAGCGATATTAAATATAGATTAGTTGGGCAGGAAAGTAAGTTAAGATCTAAACATTTAACAGGTAAAAGACTGAAGGCAGATTTTCATCAGTCAGCATTGGTTCTTCTCCCACAATATTAATTACATCTTACATAAAAACTCAGTACGTACATTTGCTGTTGAGTTTGCGCAAATCGGTGGTTCTTAACCATTCAAAATTATCTATATCAGATGTGTGCATTACTATTAAACAGAACTTATGCAACAAATAAATTACATTGTTAATGGGAGAAAAAAATCAGAAAAGATATTTACTAACAATACTGAATTTAAATTTAGGTTTGATTTTCTTTGATTTTACTAATGAAAATAATCACTCACATCATATTTTCAAGCTTTGATCTTTATATTAGTACATATACAACGTGTGAGTGTGTGTAATATATATATAAATACTAGTTGATACCCGTGACTTCGTACGCGTGGATTATGAATTTCATTGCCAGAATTGAATATAGAAAGCTGTTGGTAACGTAGGATTGGTCCCCAACAGCACCAAGTTGGCATAATACGACAGGAAAGCCATTACTATATCATTCTACCGTGCAACCTGTCTTATGAAGAGAATCAGTTTCCAACATATTTCAAAACAACAAACGAAGTTGCAGAGATGTTGGTGGGCGGGGGGGTTGACTAAAAGCATCTTTATTTCAGCTTGGCCTTTTCTTCTTTCTTCAGCATTCCAGGGTTCTAATAACTTTAGCTGCTCGTGCTCCGCTAGAGCTATACCGTAGGCCAGTTTACGCCCGCAATGCATGAAAAAAAGAATGCCAGAAACATTTAAGGAGACACAAAGTAATAGTCTAGAGAAAATCGGCATCTATTCTAAAAAATACGTTTTATCTCTAAACGAAATTTATTAATAAATCATAAACTAACATAATGCGCGAGAAGCACAGCTTGAGCAACCAAGGTAACATTATAGACTAACACTCACATTCGTCTCTCTGTCACCATTCGATAAGTTCTCAAAATTCACGACTATAACTGTTATTCATACCGAAAAATGTCCTGTGCCATTCCTACAGATACAAAGTATTTCCTTGTCAAATTCCATCAATATCGGTAGAGCCATTTAGTCGTCAAAACGTAACAAAAAGACAGAGACTTACTTCTGCATTTAAGTATTTTTAGTGCAGATCACATACACACACGCGCGCACTGACTGCGAAAGTAACAAACCATGAGGAATCAGAACCACGGTACCGTCCTGGCGTACTTCACATAACACACAAAACTGCGCCAGAGGTGAAGGCCTATGAAAATTCCCGCTGAGACAGGGATTTGAACCGGGGACCTTTCGACATCCAGTCACACGCCTTAACCATTGAGTCATCAGACCGCTCCAACTTACGGAACTTACAAATAGCTACAAACCATTGTCCTATGACAAACATTTAATGAACGTTTAATTTACAATAATAAATATTGAGGTCAATAATCGAGATAAAAGCTATCCTGTATTTTAAGTTGGACCAAATTAAACACAGTAAGCCAAATCGGTTAAGTAGTTTCGGAGTTTATCTCGGACAAACATAGTGACACGAGATTTATATATATATATTTGTGTGTGTGTGTGTGTGGGTAGGTGTGAGTGTGGGTGTATGTGTACAAGCTCAATAACAGGCCCAGAAACTGCCACTAGTGGGTGCAACAGAATTATTTGCATTCTTCCCTCTTTTGTGTTCCAGAAATTGGAAAAATACGGTTACCAAGAGGACAAAAGTTCTGTGTTATTGTTTGCCTTATTCGTCAAGAAAATGAAATATCTGCGTCTGGTAAGCTCACAAAGGGAAGGGAATATATCAGTCTTATTGTAGTGAAGTATATGAAGATGGCTCACAAAGGAATAAAAATGTTCCCTACAAGCTGCTCTGAGGAAATCTACCGAAGAATGAGCTTGATAAATTCACGACAGGATGATGACCCAAATAAAACAGAGCTAAAATAGGCTGCTGAATTCGAAGGGTCTTTCATCTTTGATCTGAAACACTTGCTTTTCTTTTAAGTGATAAAATTATGAAACAAAGAATAAACATTTAAGGAGACACCAACACTTAAGTACTTTAAATAGTGAATTGTTTAAACTCAACGTCAATTACAAGACAAATACACATAGAACTGTTACTTGAAAACAAAGTTATGATAGAAATATTCTCATTTATTTTCTGAATGCTATTACAAACTTAACTGCATTTCACATAGCTGATTATGGTGTGAATTGTTCTGATATATTGCGATTTAATATTTTTGTATAGTTAATTAAACTTCATTTCATAACTTCAAACTTTTTGAATGAGTTAAAAATATTAACTGATGTAGGTAAAATGATTAGTGTGGAATATTTAACGTTCATATGAGAGTATGGTACAGTAATTATAATCAATCGCTTGTTGTAATTAATGAAAAGTAAGGAAATAGACTCGAAAGTTCTCGACCTGACGATAGGACTTTGTGTGTATTCTATTAAGTTTAAAAATAAATTTGCAAAAAACGGTAAGTGGGTCGTTGGAGGATATTATTTATTAATTTTTGTTTGAAATATTCCTTAAAAGTATTACTGTCAGCAGAGTTTTTTTAAGTGCACTATACCAATATCTGCACAGTATTGCAGGTAACAGCTGCGGCCTCTTTTTAGTTTTTTTCGGTTAGCAATTTTTTATTCATATGCTTAGCTTACGTAGTGTTTATGTGGCGATGTATTTCCTCCAGTAAATATTCATCGAGTCCGGTGGGTAAGGGTGTTCGGGGGGGGGGGGGGGGAGGGGGGGCTTGGTTCAAATCTGTGACTGAACATCCAGCTTTCGGTTTGCCATGGTTCACCGAAGTCACCTCAGTCGAATTACAGGATAGTTCCTCCATACGCCATGGCCTCGATCCTTCTCGTAACTTGCCCCTATTTCTATCCTGCCTCTAATGACCTCAAAATCGAAGAGGTGGAAATTTCTACTTAAAAAATACTAAATTTGCTTGAAGTTAAAATCAGTAGGCAAATTTAATTGTATATTCAAAAAATGTTACCACAAATCTATGTTGTAATTGTACTGATATTCCTGTATCAGCAAGTATCGTTATAGAATCCATCGGTGCCTGGTATGTTTCACAGAATATCAAATTTTGAATATACATACTTTGAGCGCGAGATACGCAGAAACTAACGATGCTTGTTTATGTGGCATTCACCTGTATTGCTTTGTATGCATGGTTTTGTGAGTGTTTGCTGTGAGACAAAAGAATGAATAAATTGAACCTGTGATAGTACAATGCTATTAGAAAGTTGTTTTCTCTTATTTGAATTCCTTCTTTTGAAATGGGAATGGGTGAACTACAAAAGATTTGAGTTCGTAAAATTTTCCAATGAATATTTTTCTCTGATTGTTTTCCGACAATCGTAATAATGAATTAAAACATAACATCGTAGTTCCAGGATTCGGAATGTCTTTCTCAAGTGTAAACAGGGTTTTGATTTTCTAGTTATTGTTACAGTAGGACAAATTTTGAATATACATACTTTGAGTGCGAGATACACAGAAACCATGTAGCATTCAGCTGTGATAGTTTGTATGCATGGTTGTGTGTGTGTGTGTGTGTGTGTGTGTGTGAGACAAAAAAAAGAATAAACTGAACCTGTGATAATATTAAAACTGTTGACGACTTTGAACTAAATATTTGGATGCGTTTATACTGAAGATTGTTTTCACAGTCTATAATTCGTCATGTGCATTTTTAGTGTGTTAATGATGGTATACTCAGAGAAAACTTATATTACCTAAAATGGAACAAGTGATTCACTGATTTTAATTCGTGGGTATCATAATTATTCAGAATATACTGTTACTTCTTTCTGCTTGGTATGAAACAATGATATGTTTCTATTTTACCGTATTGACATGATGTATTAAGCGTACGAACATGATGCACAGTAGATCGTGACGATGAGTGTCAGATAAAATGAGACGAACTGTCAAATGAATCTGCCACTGTTGCATTCAACAAATCATTTACATCTACGAGGACTAACAGGACTGAGTTTGTGCCTTCGTCAGAGTCGCACTGTGTTAGAATCACACTGTGTAACCCTACAGTTAATGGTGCCACAGACTTCAGAGGCACGACGCATCCCTCATATACGGGGTTATTAAAAAAGGAGCAGATTTTGCATTTTTATTTCTCACAAACTATGAAAAATACAAATAGTTGTCACACATTACTGGACAGAGGAAGGTTCAAACTTTTACTGTATAGATTCGACGTTGTCTTCCTTTTCGAAAGTACTTCGGATGTGCTCAACATCTTCATTTGATGTTCGATGATGACTAGTAGTTTATACCCATCTTCTATGAATTTTTATGTCAGTTGTAAATCTGTTTACGACGAGATGGCACTTTATTTAACTTAACGACTAATTTCAGGCTACACATCAACAAATGAATTCACTTTTCCTGTGGCGACGCCATTTCCACGTAAACAGACAACAGCGCCGCTGGCTGCAGCGAATGGAACTAATAGGCGGTGGTGGAAAACTCTGAACCTTCCTCTGCCCAGTGATGTGTGGCACGTACTTGTATGCGAACTCTGCTCCATCTTTTTGAATAACCCCCTAGCTACTCCACTCTGCACACCCAGACTTCGCCCTATCGGTGACACAGCCGCCAGCCCCTTATCGCGCTAATTATGCTCCTCCCGCAGGTGCCAGCCGCGCCTTCTAAATGGCCACCCGCCTCCTTATCTTTTACAGTAACGCCTGCATAATTAGCTTTATTTCTAAACTACAGTGACTCGGCCTCATTAACACGCGCTTCAGCCGCAGCGTACCAACTTTGCGCGAGCACACGTCCTAGCCACCCACCATCACACTAAATACCTCCCGCCGCCGCCATCAGTGTCTCATCCCCACCCCAACACCACCATGTTTCTGGAGACGGTAGTTTCCTCTTCTTGGCGACCGAAAATTTTAAACATCCGACGCCCAGTTCTATTACAACTTTGCCTAATGAAGCTACGGAGTGGCTTGTTCTAACTGCTTTCAGCGATACGTGTCCCTGAAAGATAGCAGCAATTTGCGTTTTCTTAGCGGTTGGTTGGCAAATGAAGATCTGATACGTAAGTGCCTGGTTGCATTACCAACTTCCTACCAATCTTGTTTTCGTTAAAGCTGCAGTGATGCAAATAAGGGCAACCAATCATTTTCTTACATTCTTCTTACATATTGAATTGCCTATTCAGAAGAGCGGCCTGGTGGTTCAGTGGTTAAGGCGTCGGAAGGGAGATTTAACAATCCCCAGTGCGAATTCTGGTTTTTGCTGGGATTTTCACCTCTGGCACAGTTTTTTTTTTTTAGCAGTGTCAATAAAACTGATAAAAACACGTTCCAAATCGATTTTAAGTATCAGGAGGTTAAAATAAAACTGTTGTATGCGTAACTAACTTCGAATTCTCAATGTTATTTTCAGAACATTTTCGTAAAAACAGAAGTAATGTCACTCTCTTTAAGCATAATTCGACTAAGCGTCTGATTTAAATAATTAATTGTTTCCCCTTGCCTTAAATATATGGTACCCAACTATTTCATACATCTCTTTTCTTATAAGCCTGGCAATATATACCATTACTGTCTTTATTTACATTTTTATTCAACGTATTCCACGCAGTATGTTAGTGGATGTTTCATTCTAATATAATATTTTATCAGTTACTCACGCTGTAATATTTCCGAGTGACAGAATTGTGAGGGAAAGAATTTCTCAATTAAAGTTTTCGCAAACGCAAATTTTGTTTGCTAACCTTTGCATAAGAATACAACAATTTGTTTAGTATCTTCATGCATTCTCTCGGCTTTTTCACGTAGTTATTTATGTTGTATACATATTTCTCCGATATAATATCATACCCGTGTGTTGTTGATTAGAGAACATTTAATTCGTTGGTCATTTAGCCCCCGAAAAGTGGTCACTATTTATGTTCATGTCACATTAGTCCTGTCGTCCATTTATTTTAAAGAACTCCAACATTACCTAAGTATTGTCAAATCATGCCCTTCTTTAAAATCTCTAACCTACTTTCGTAATACAAGCTGTTAACTGAGTTATTTGTAATTATATTTAGTAACTTTCCTGAGCAGTACTTATCAAGAAATTCCGAAACGCCACCTTCACTCCGCAGTATTTCAAGTGGAACAAATCCATCTTCATGGAATACTTGTGGATCACATTTTCTGTAAATATTTTTTCGGCGTCTAATGCAGCGATTCCAGCTGTCGTGCGCAATACTCATACCACTCAAAAGAGATTTGACTCTCTCTGGGTACTCATTTCCAATCCTAAAGCGAATGCCCTTCATCACTTCATCATTTCTGTTCTCTTTCTTATTAGAGACTATCAGCAAGGAATAAGCAACTCCTAATGCCGAGAATTTGTCGATCACTGGAAAAAACAAAATTCACCGCATGAAAGAGATTCTGACATGAAATTGGAAGATGCGATATGTTAAATTTTCAAAACTTCGTATAAAAATGTTATAAAATTAAAAAATCTGTATTATCCATTCACTTTCTCATGATACACAACGCAGATGTACGTAATTAATCGTATTATACAACCATTTTTGCGAGTAAATTATTCTTTTGTCAGCAGTGTTGTCAAATAAAAGAATTTTTAATTGGAAGATGATAGAAAAATTTTAAGTTGGGGATCAGATCCTGAGGTATTCGGTTAAAGCTCAGGATTCCTGTTCTCTATCTTCAGCTCAAGTGAGAAAGTCAAGCGGTCAGCTCAACGCTCCCTGTGTTATTTACTTGCCCCTGTTGGGCTGAGTGATCCTCACGAGCCATTCAGCAAATTCAGGCTTCGCAGAAAAACTTCGCGTTTATGGAAGAACAACCTCCTCTTGTACAGAACACAGTCTCTCTACAACTGCACAACACTGTCCAATCAAAAGCAGTTGTGCGTATTCAACTATTGTGTCAGGCAAAGTACGTAACACGCCACAACTGAATGTAAATTTTATTACTTTTTGTTGATATTCTGCGCTCTTTAAATTTGTAGTATATTTGTAGAGAGAGGGGAGTGAGAGAGAGAGAGAGAGAGAGAGAAATGAAAAGGGGGAAAGAGAGGAAAAGGGGGAAGAAAGAAAAAGGGGGAGCAGAGGAGAGACGGATTGAGACATATATCAACATTCTGAAGGTTATTAAGAACCTGAACACACATAAAGTACCGCATCACATTTCGATAATCTGAATCGGTTAACGAAATATTACTTCGATTCATTCATGACGGTTTCACCAGTTCAATCACTGAACTAAAAGCTGATCAAAAGTCTCAAAAATGAAATGCAAATAGTTTTGACTTTCCGTGTGCCTGTACTGCGGTTAGATTATGTAGGTGGTTTGAAGTCACGTCTGTCTGGAAGCAGATATGAAAAACGCTCGATCAATTGCAAAACAACTTCAGATGATTAATGTTACCTTTTCCAAATATTTTGGGGTCGGCTGCCTTTGACGAGTTTTACTCATCATTTCCATGGTCAAATTTGGAGCTTTGGTTTTACGGCCGCATGCCCTTGGTGACGTCAGGTCGTACCACGCACTAATGGAGAAAGCGAATTGACTCCATCTGTATCTGAAAAGTATAATTATGTTTTATGTGTGATGAATGTATTTTTTATTTGTGAAATGTGTAGTTTATGAGGCCGAGATTAGACACTGTGCCGGCATTCGCTTTGGTGGCTGTGGAAATCCACCTAAAATGCGCAGTCAGGACGGTCCCCGTGATCCCCTGTTCCGCGCCTCAGTGCACTCAATGACTGGCGGATTCATTCCAGAAAGGCTTGACTACCCTTATACAACATTCAGTTTACGCTCCAGAATTACACTTTTTTTCGTTCCTTAAGTATAGTTTGACAAACGAGTCTAGATGACGCTTTTCCTACCAGCGTGCCGACTGGCACCAACACATCT
This sequence comes from Vandiemenella viatica, assembly GCA_031002005.1. Lineage (NCBI taxonomy): Eukaryota > Metazoa > Arthropoda > Insecta > Orthoptera > Morabidae > Vandiemenella > Vandiemenella viatica. Next base: position 73,515,597 of record JARYHS010011408.1, read on the forward strand.
ACTAATTTTTTTTTGCCTTTAATTGAAGATGAAAACGTATGATTACTTCAAAAATATGTTTTTGAAAGCTGCATCAATATCTAAGAAATAGAACCTAGTCTGTAATAAACGAACTGAAGTATTCAAAGAAGTAATGAAACGAGACTTGATTCGTTTTCCCCCGGGGCAGTACAGTGATAAGGTGGACGTGGTGGCGTAGGGGTGGTTTCCTCATCGGTCGGCATAATGTAAAATGGCCATGTGAATAGTGAGGGCTCAACGTGCGGTGTGAGTAATGCGGAATAGGGCCAGCTGTCAGCAGCAGTTGCCGGGTGTGGCCGATGTTTTGCGGTTGTCAGCGGCGGGTGTCAGGCTGACGTGTGGGTAGGGGCGAGGCGTTTGGCAGCCTGCACTTGCCGCGTCACAGAGCAACGAGCTAGCGCGGCGACAGACACAGAACGAGATAATTATACGCTCTCCTTCTACAGCGTCATATCAACAAAACCAGAAAGTAGCAAAATGTGTAACCCTGGTTTCTATTTCATTCAGCGCTGATGAAAACTATGATCGTTCTTCTGATTTCGGGCTGAAATTTTATAAAACGGTGGTAAAAGTCCCTCAGATGAATACCGTCGGGAAAGGAAATACGAAGTGGATCATCATGATCAACAAACAGCTACTGAAATATTTGTCTACTAAGAGATTAGTATAGGTGTACTTTAATACAGGGGCTAGTGTAATAGCCTCACGCTAGAATGGTTGCTGGGACTAGGGGATGTATGACTTTAATTTCCTTAATGGGCACCTATTTTTGCTAATTAGCTCTGTATGACAACTTTGTGCTGGTTTATTTGATTTTTGTTAGTTTGAGTGAAATACTGCCTATTTAGTGATAGTAACATCGTTCTAGTGATGTGCCTGCATAAAATGCCATGAAATTAAGCGTATAATATAGCATAATATATAGTAATCAAGATGAATTACGTGGCAGAATAAATTGGTATTATTCTATACAATTTCATAACTTACATAAAGAACGGATCGCTGTTATACCGGCTATGTTAAAATTTATTTCAATCATTCAATCTTCTGTTCGTATGCTAATTAATGTGATGTTCTAATGCCCGAGCCCAGCTCCCAGTTTCCGCATGATACTGTTGCGATCATTTGAAAGCTAATATCTCCAGTAATATTTATTTACCAAGTTTATACTATCCACTCTTTATGCAAGTATTTTCCTTTCCCCCTCAAAGCGAACAGATATTGCAGCTCCGCTTGCTAGCATCTTGTGACGATCACATATATATTATAAATTATTCCATAGTATGCCAGCATACTAATAAAGATTCCTTGAGATTTGGTTGAGTTCGTGTTGTCGTTGTTTGAGATGTTGTTGGTTGCCACGAGCGATATAATTGGCTGACGTAGTGAGTCGTCACCTGGAGTTCGGAAATTCAGTATACGAACTGGGAAGTATCACAGGCAGACCTAGATTTCCTCTACTCAACAGAAATCCAACCGCACTTCGTTTTAGCCTCCCACAACTTGAGAGACCAGTATCAACACAAGCGTTATTGATCCCCGATGTCTGCACTACTAAGAACTATAGAAAATTCTGCCCAAGGAGAGCAAGTCAAGCTGGGGTATTGGTTTAAGTAGGGATTATAAATCCTTATTTATATATATTACTTGAACAATGTTCACGAATAGTAAATCAATTGTCAATTTTGCTAATAACTACAAATTTAACTTTTTTTGTTGGTATGTGATGAATTTGACACACCTTAAACGAATTTTTTACTTTTCCTTATCTCTTCGGTAGCGGAAAAGGACTGAAGGAAGGAAAGGGCAGGGATTTGGTCATGGACTTTTAAAGAAACCATCCAGGCGCTCTCCTGGAGTGCCTGGAGTCATTTATGGAAACCATGCAAAATCGAAATCCGGATGGCTAAACTGGGATTCGAACCCACGACTTAGCGTATGAGATCCTAGACCGTCACCGCTCACTTACCATTCTCCGTTTAGCTTTCCACTGTACGTCGTCAAGAAATAAGTCATGATTAGTGGTATCTAATACCTGTACCTACCGACCTGTTATATGAAAGTAATAGGAGAAGTTAAAGATAAAAGTTGAGATCAGGTAACAGTAGAAACTACGGTTGTGATTCGCGGAATTATAGTTCAGTGCTCCACTTCAACATTCGGAAAATGGAAAGAGGTAAAGCGGTCAATGTCACACTCTTGCCGTTGTCTACCTCTCCAATAGGCTTTCCCATCCCACTCAATACTCTTAGACTGTGTTGGTCTGGGAAAAGGAAAATAGTCAGCCTTATCGGAGATCAAACTCAGGACGTCTGAAACGCAGTTGGTAGCCCTACTGAATAAGCTATGTAAATCTGTTATAAAAACTGTTTTATAAGCCCTTAAATATGATAGGTATCACCTATGGTGGTTGTAGGATTTTTTCTTGAAATCTTCCAAGAAAAAACGAGTAATAATATTTTTTACTGCAGCATAATGTTCTCGGGTGTCCAGCCGCATGGTGTTGTATATTTCGCTAACATATGTTTCTTGTAAACTTCCTCGGAGTTTATAATAAACTTCCCTGTTTGCTATCTTCTGTATGTATAAAAAATTGTTAGGTAATGTTGTGTTTAGTAACAGCATTGAGCGTAAACTAAACATTGGATGCTATTCTTCTTACATGAATTTCTGCATCTAGTTGTCGTTAAAAAAAAGGAAACATTTCAATTTAAACAAACGTCGCACTGTTATTTTTTTTTTTTAAATCTCTGCCTAGCATTATTATTTTTTTAATCTCTTCCCACCAATTAGATGTTGCAATTAATTGTTGCCTATACTATGTTCCAACTTTAAGTCGTTTGAGGGTCACCTTAAAGTTGCCCGGTTGCGATGAAATTTTGTATGTAGTGTTTTTTTGTTTTTTTTGGTGTTGTTGATTCGATCAGGAATGCAGATTGGGAGCAAAAAAAAAAAAAAAATAAAAATAACTTTGGAAAAATTGTATATTGCTAAGGGCCACCCTAGGGTGTGTACACTGAAGTACTTCATACAGTAAAGTGTGAACATCGAGGTATTACAAATAGTTTGTATAAAACTATTAAAATACGGCAGCAAGATTGTAGATAGAATTATCCTTTGTTCTAGTGAGTTGCAGGTTTACTTTTTGGTGCCGTATGAGGTGAGCGCGGCACGTGTGCCTGACCGGCCTAATGAGCTTGTTGTGGGCCGCCTGGGCGCTCGATAGTCGCCCCGCTGAATGCAGCTGATCAGCCTCCACAATCAGCGCTAATGACCGCGCCCCAGCGTTACTCCTCGTCTTTGTCTGGTCCTCCGGGGCCACTGTGCTCTGCCGGTGAAAGTGACGTGTGTGCCACTGTGACAACACCTTCACCAATAATACCACAAAAGATGTTTAACCAATATTACGGGCATTACCTATTAGCTTTCCACCCAGTTAATGCGGATTAATTAGGCTTCCGTAGTTACCAAACAACCTCTTAAGAATTACCTAAATTAATAGCAGTTCCACGCCGATTGGATGGCAGCGAGTTATGGACGAGAAAGGTCCATTCTCGTCTCGAACACATGCCAGCTCCAACTCAATTTTGTTTTAATTAAATGTAGTTAATACTTACAAACCACGCAAAAAATTATATGTATTGTTATTAATGTTAGAAATGATAACCGCTGTTCCGAAAGAAACAATACTTAATTTATTTAGCACAGTTACTTGAAATCAAAATGTTAACACTCGTGATGCATTTTAACAAGCTCCTAATACACTTCATCTTAATATTAGAACTCCCTTACTGTGGAGACCAAACCCGCGTTGTACTATATTGACACAGCGGGCACCAACCATGAGCTGTTCCCGCTCAGCTGTTGGGCAACAAAGATTCATCCAATGATAGATATCACAGCCCAAAGACGATAAAAAACTACGGCTTGTGGAACCCTGCAAAAATATGAATCAATTTACAAATATTAATGCAATTAAAATTCATAAAACTTACAGTCAAACAAAGAAAATAACTTATTATTAGTAATAATAATAATTACAGTAAAAACAATTGAAGGGTTGTGAGATTGTATCAAACCCACCGCTTTGCTGCATTAGATTCGGTACGCCCAGTAATAGAACCTCCGCCAGCTATCATTTCGGTTAAGCCTCTGTGATTTTGATCAATTATCCTCAGGCCACACTAACAACTGAAGACTTTCAACGGCAACGTGAGATTATAAGTATCACAGCATGCGACGTAAAAAGTGCGGGGAACATCAGTCCTGAGAAGAGCTGCAATAGTTTCGCTATGTAGGTCTACCTGTGAGGTGGAGGGAGGGATTACGGGCTGAAAAGTAGAAGACAGAGAGCTGTGGTGGTGTCTGAGCATTTTTAATAATCTCTGGCATTGATGACACGTAATATTATTTGCGTTATCACAGAACAAAGAAAAACAGGAGTTATACTGTTGTTATTATGTCATCCTCGGATAATGCGAACCTGAAGGAATGTTGAATGAAAGAGCTAACCGCTTTAACTGACACTGTCGGCAGAGGCTTGGACGTCCTGAGGATCATAACAAGGATTTCGTTTCCTTATCCTTAACAGTACATCCTTCAGAGAACGCAGTCCCGGTCTGACTGTTGCAAGGTGCCGTGTGTAATCGGGAAGATATAAATCCAAATAACAGCTCACTGTTGCAATAGTGCATTTGAACTGACCTTAGAAAGACGGAAAATTCAAGCGCTACGATGCAGAACACAGACGAAAACCACTGCATAACAGAAGAAAATGGTGTAGCGAAAAAATGAAAAATTATCTTAGACGTCATTTAAATGGTTTCACATTTGTATGATAAAACCTTAGTGTATCTGGATAAAATAAATTAAACCCACGTGGGAGACAAAGTAGTTCTAACACTTTAAATATTGCCCATAGTACTTCACACTGTATAAAGTCATATGAAGAATAATTTTTTACATGGAACGTCGACTAAAACGGTCAGTGTTTTCTGTCCTCGATAAGGTTTTAAAGTAGCTCGAGACAGTTCTCAAGAACTCTGCCACAATAATTATACGAACAGTGAGAAAAATTAACAAATCGTGCCAAAATAAAAACAAATTCCGTGCGAGGTCACTGAAAGTGAATAAAATAACAAATAAAATTTTATATAGGTGAATCCTGAGGATAAAATGTTCTGGTGTTGAGGCAAGCTTCAATAGAATCAATGCTTGACAGGGTACTCAGAGCACAGAGTATTTAAAATTTGAATAAAAGGATAAGAACAGACAAATTAAACAGGGAAATGCTGCGGATCGATAGTAGAATCATTAAGAGATAAATTGCGACAGAAATGCAAGAAATTTCATAGTACAATATCTTAATCCATAGCAAGTGAATTAAAAACAAACAAAGCTTCAGCAATGCGATTGCTACAGCGGATCTGCATTTATAATGGATAATGCAGTACAGCTTACTATGGATGCACTTAGTCACAGAATCATTCATATTAGGACTTAAACTAAGTCAGTAACCATCGCAATATTGAGAGTGAGCACGTAAACCGGTACGATGGTGATAAAAGCAGATACGTGCAAAGTATTCATAGCGAAACTGCAAGGTGGTGATAACTTGGACGTACTGTCATTGAAGAGGAGGAAGATGTTGATGCTGATGATGTAGGAGAGCCAGTATTTAAACACTGAATTTGATGGGGTTTGGAATATTTAGAATCAGACCAGGCTGTATGAGTAGATGTGATTATCTAGGAGTTATTATTATTACTCCACGATTCACTAAAAGTTTGTGGCGGAGGGTGCATTGCACATATCCGAAATTGTAATAGTTTGGAAGGGATATACAAGATATGGCAGGAGGCGCCCATGGGTTAATGTGAGGAACCATCCCAGCATTCGCCTGGAGTGATCCGAGAAAACTATGGAAACCCCATAACAGGATGGCCGTTATGGAGTTATTACGATATGTATATAAGAAAGAACTTGATTATTCAAGCTGATAGCAAAAAGTTAGGAAACAGAAGAGCGTCCGGTGAGGTTCCATTAGCATTATGAGCATAATGTTGAAAATGCTGAAGAAATCTCAATCCGAGAAATTATAGAACTTTTTATACATAAATTTGGCCATACATGCTTCAATATATATAAAAAAACAATCCAGTTGTTATAAGATATACAGAAGGGGGATTGTGTTGCAAAAAAGATGCGAAAGAATCAAGTTATGGTTCAGATTCACCATTATATTGGAATAAGGTTAGTGAAATTTAACACAAAGGCTATGAAACTTAAAGCGCGTGACAAGAAAAATAATGTTTAAAACAAAAAGCGCCAGCAGTATAGTTGAAGTATTCTCAAGAAACATTACGCATCCATCTCAACATAGTCACTAACAATTAAATATTTTACTTGATTTTTCACCACTTCTTATATGCACCAGGCAACATTAGCAATGGATCATGCAATATTCCCTCGTCGTTCCTGCAATGTGACTTCGGCTAGCCGATTCCATGCATACCGGAGAAGAGAAACGTTGAAATACATTCTCGTCGCAGAGGGCAGCAGCTTCTGTATCGCGGGGTTAATATACCTCCGGCTGCATTCCGAGGGGCAGACGTCCGCCAGGGAAATGAATGCTGACGCGGAGAAAAATTCCCCCGCCGTGTTGCCTGCCTGCTCGGCTCCTCACAGCCCAGAGTTAGCAAACATACAACTATAAGTGCTACAAGTTCAGATAAAAGCAAAAAGCGAAAAAAACCTGCGAAAAAAACCCGCTAAAATCATCTTGTTTACGAAATACTAATGTGTCTTACTGAGTATGATAAACACATTACATAAAAAATAGCAATTACTTTAGACATTAGATATTAAAAAAATTCTACGGTTTAGCGAGGACTTATTCATATTTAATTTTGATAGCGTTTACTGGAGCTTAATCAGCTGATAAATATTTGCTCATCCTTGTTACAAGCTTAGTCGTGTCTAGCTGATAAAGTTTCATTTGGTTTCTTCGTTCAAGATGTTTACCGAATCTAGTTTGTTCTACAGTTGCCTGATAGACCGCATGTAGTAATAAAACAAATATAAACAAAATTTGGTTGCGGCATCTGTCTAATATTCGTAATTCTTTCAAAAGTAATCGACGTTATTTTTTTCATCGAAATATACTTTTTGATAGAACAGTAGGAGTGGTTTCTGGCATTCGCCGTAAGTCAGTGCCAAGAGCTTCAGCATTGTGAATTATCAGAGACTGAAACAGTAAGGGAATTTAATTGGACCTGAAATAATGTAACACAACTACTCTTCGCATCTGTTTATTGTTTACTTGACCAGAAACTAATATTTTATATAACTCCAAGACCGCGGTTTCCATACGATTTTCGATTGTTTCCCAAGTTTTAAATTTCTGAGGGCTCCCTCGAGGCTTGTATGCAGGAGCAACGTGGCGAGCCGAATCTACTTTGTTGAATAACGGAACGACAGAAGGAAATTGTCAGAACAGATGTTGGAGTTCAACCAACCTTCTGGGCAGTGACTGATCACGTGGAATCCTAGGTAGTTGATACTGTGAATTTGTAGGACATTAGAGTCAATGATCACAGAGTCAAGTTTGGTGGTATCCCTCAATAAATATTATTCGTCGCTGAAAACAATGCGACGACATTCATTGTGTTCAGAGATTCCGTACTACCTCGGATGACCATCGTCGGCGATTATGGTGATGACTCTGGGAGAGAACCAAATCTACCAATGTTTTGGAGAGGCACAGCGGTGCTACTTCTAGTGTCATGGTTTGGGGAGCCATCGGATATGAGTTCAGTGTACCGAGTCTTATTAATTGAGGAATCTCTAACGACAGAATTATACGTCACGGATGTACTACGTCCTCCTGTGTTACCTCTCATGCAACATTAATGAGCGCCATTTTTCAAGAGGGCAATGATCGTTCTTACATGGCACTTATCTCTATGAACTGTCTGCGTGCTACCGGTTCAACAAGATCCCCAGATCTGCCTCCAATAGAATAAGTTTTGGACCAGCTTGGTTATCAACTCCGTCGCAGTGCCTGTATCCAGGATATCAAGGACCTGATACAACAGTTGTCTGCCAGCTTGCCTCCGGAGAGGATAACATAGTTTTATAATACCTTTCCCACACCAACCATCACTCCAGACCAGTGGGGAGAGGGAGGGGATGCAGCGTCAAAATGATGAGTGGCCGCTTACTGCCAAGTTCTTTGTAAATTTGCCTCGAATTTACCTCTCAGCAAGTGATGTTTCTTTTCATTTCCTCCTCTCCTTCTGGATCCTTCACTTTTTGTCAGACAGTGAATATTGTGTATGTGAAGTGACGGAAAAAGATGGTGAATCACGATGCCATCTCATTCAGGCCTACTCTTGCGAAGGGCACCATTTAAACGGCACAGTTTTTATGGCAAACCAGACTGACGAATCATCTTTGCTCTAACTATTAACGCAGTGTGGAGAGGTTTGAGACTGAACCCAGGAATGTTTTACGATATCTAGTAGTTGGGTAGTGTGCATTACCAGATACTGGCCATGTTAAACAAGACAATTTGTTCCACTTCCGAAGTGGAAACTAACTAATCACATATGGTACGCCAGACATTGCACAGGCAAAGATTCATGAAAACCATTATTAAAATAAGAACATTAAAGCTACAGTTTTTTTAATGATTTCAAGAGTCGTAATCATATTAATTAAATTTACGGAACATGTTAAAGTGTTTTACTACATTGCACCGCAATGCACTGCAAAGGGTGAGCGAAGACATTTACAAATACGTTTCCTGTTGTATGTTCTGATACATTCTATAAATACGTTGTAAATGGGGAAACTGGAAAATTTGATGGCAGTCAACGTAGTAGAGTCAATATTAATAATAATAATAACTGAAAGGTAATACACAAAGCAACTTCTCTAATAACCAATACATCCTACGCAAATTAATCGTCAGCCACTTTATATGAAATTTTCTGGTTTATTAGTTTTCTTCAACACAAGTAGTAAATCAAATATTTTAACTGTTCTTGAGTATGTACTGTACTTTTATGTATGAAAGTAAAATTAATTAATATTTCAGAGATTCTTGGACGTTTATTATCTTTACCTACCTAAAGAGTGATTCTTTGATTTTATTAAATTTGACAACGGGTAAAACATTCTTGCAGAAAGTACTAAGTTATTATTTATGGAAGGCAAACCCTAACAGATTACCGACGGCGAAAAATTAAAAAAAAGATGATAAAAAGAAATGTAGAAAAGAACTTTTTATGTTCAGAAGGTGGAGATAAAGCCTTTCGTAAATTTTTTCTCCTTGTTTTGTGACTGATATAATGGGATTAAGAAAGATATTTGCATCCTGACTGTGACTTTTCCAATTTAATCAAGTTGGAAAGAACAATACATATCAAAGTTCAAGTGCAGCATACTGATAAAAACGATTTGAGAAATACTTTATCTTGAAACTGGGTAGAGTCGTTTATAGTAAGCTAACTGTGTGTGAATTAAAACCAGAGGTATTTTTTTTAGTTCGTAACAAGTATTGTAATGATTAATGTTCCGTGACACGAATCAGATCAATGAGAGGCTATATCTTCCCGCACCGGAGAAACGAAATTAAAAAAGCATACAGAATCCAATGTATGCCAATAAATTTCGCGTGCCAATACTGAGGCGGACGTTGCTTTAATATCACGGATTTTGCGCAGTATGTCAGAGAAAATGATTGAAGCTTTCCAAATTCAATTCTGATTACATGTTTTATTTGATACAGGAATGAGGAGTAACGAAAAACCAAAATGAATCAAGCTTTACACACAAAAAATCTCGTTAGTAGGTTGTATATCACACTTTTTATATACTTGTCATATAAAATTTATTTACAACAAAATCCTTGTATTTAGCTTAAAAAGAACCGGTAGAAAACTAGTGGATGGATATTAACAATTTGCAGAAATATCTACATATTATTACGAAGGTATAAACAATCTAACTGGCAGCTGTAATAACTGGTAGCAGTGAAACACCTTCTGACAGGCAGTGGTCTCGTATTAAAGTCTGTACTCTGAAAGACGAAAGGGGGTTAATTAATCATCAAAAAAGTAATATCAGGAATATCATGGAACATTAGGAAAGAAGTGGTTTAGAACACTAAATTTAGTACTCACAAAGGTAGCATGGAAAACTTATATGTATGAAGATAATAGTCATGTTAACATTTATGAATTTTGCGGTAAACATATGTTACACAAGGAGTATAAAGTATTAGCATGACAAGTTTCCTGTTGAGCCAGTTACAGTAGAACTCCAATTATCCGAATCAATTGGGACCGGGCCCCATTCGGATAGTAAAAAATTCGGATAATCGGATTTTTTCCGAAAAAGGGTCTATTTTAATTCATTATTGTATGTATGTTGAAAATGCCTTCTTTTCCAAGGTTTTTTTTTTTTTTGGTGCTTTTGTACTTCAGGAATGAAAATTTCGCCGTACCACTCGGTAAATAATGCTGCAGTCATCAGAATTTTGGGTTAGTTTTTATAATAGAGGGGAAGCTTTTTCGCAGTACGTTTCCGTCTTAATTAAAAAAGCGATTCGGATAATCGGAGTTCGGATAATTGGAGTTCTACTGTACTTTGACACAAACTGACATTCTGTAAAATTACTAAACACTAAATAAATTATATTATATAGGTGCAGCTGTATATAACGTGCAAGCTTTCCAGTCGATGCCTTAGATAGATCACATTGGAACTAAGCAAATTATATCTGTTAGCGGTCTCCCCCCTCGGTGTCAAATAAATTTTCTCTGAAGACTTCTTCACGTAAACTTCGATGATTGTGACTTCAGAATCAAAATGTATTGGATTAAAGAATGAGACTGAATGAATTGAGAGATAATTAGACTAGGCTCTTTAATTTTTTACTTCCATTCTAAAGCCCCTGTTTGGAGAGGAAATATTTCCTCCATTCCTACAAATAGCTTCAGTTCCAGCTGAGTGGTGGAATCATTTCTTACTGCTCTGGCAAAGTTCTCTTTGCTTGCTGATTTACAGCGAAATTCCGAGATACCACGCCAACTTTTACGACGCTAACAGATACAGTGAAGCACTATTTTTGTAATAATGCTATCAGTATATGACGACTGGATGGTCGTTGATAATGAATTACATAATTTAATAATTTTCAAGGTTTTAAAACGTTTTTAAAGCTGTGTACGATAATTAATAGGCACCAGCGATTTCCCAAAGTATTATGGTCGGTATGAGATGTGTATGTTCTTTTAAGAGCATTTTCCGTACAGTTATCGCCCTTATTTCCGCTCATGTTTCAAGCCAGTTTCCAAATTTTCGTTAATAAGTTTAAGTATGTATAAAACATGAAAGCTTGATAACACAATGGGAGTTTAGTTCCATTGCACACTCATACACACAAATAAACATACGTATATTTTCATGTTTCTCTGTGTTCGAAGTTTACATTTAACCAATTTTTTGAATGAATGAACTAAGTGTACTAACACGCCATAATATGAAAATGGTATTTATTTTCACAAAGGTAGGCAGCTTCTACAAACTTTATATCAAAAAAGTTTTTTCTTAAACATATTAAAATAATGGAGGTATATGACGGGCCAGCAGTGTATTAATTTTGTAATATATCTTGTACTTCGTTCTGATTACTGAAACATTCTCTTAGTTCGGGACAGTGAAAAATATATATGTCAACTACATACGAGAATAAATAGATGGAGATAAGAGAAGACTAGTCGAATCAAGTGAACACATAATAAATATGGAACTAAGTAGATCAGAAGCTCTCTTAAAAATATGGTAAAATATCCTGAATAACCCTCAGCTGCCTATACATCACGACATTATTCAAGCAAAACACCAACGCTTGAAATCAGGATGCGCCTACTTATTACACAAATTGGGCTGGGAAGATTCTGCAAACCGTGACTGTGGAGCCATCTTACAGACAATCAATAACATCGTTTCCGACTGTCCTCTTCGGGCCTACAAGAGAACAATAGCGGAAATACATGTTGCCTCGATCAGTGCAGTTGACTGGATCAAAACATCAGATCTAGAGATATGAAATTGTACAAGCTTTTGATTTGTACACTTCCTATTGTGTATCTTGTTAAATAATCATACTATAAATAAATAAATAGAGCACCGAGATGATTTTCCAAATTTAGTCCTGTTGGATCGAGATCGACTAGAAGCGTTCAACAATACTTTACTCAACTGCTCGTAATAATATGCTGATATTGTTTTCGTTACTAGAACAGTAAGGACGTATTAAGAGCAGTGATAAACAATGTAAGAGGTATGTGTGTGAATGGTTGAGTGAGTGCGTGATTGGAGGAGTGACTGCGTATATACCTGTTAACGTGAGTGCGTTTGTGATTCTGTTGAGTGTGTTGGTATGTATGTTTGTGTATGTGCGAGTATGTGTACAGTGATGGAGGTTACCGGCAATGTATGGGGCCATAAACATACCGATTTCGAGTATCTAAAACTGTCATTATCTTTATGTATTCCTATTTTATATGCAATTGCAAACAATTAATTTATGATGAAATTTAATTGCAGATAGAACCGTCTACAAAGATCATTCCGTATACTGGAGATACCTGATAGACGTGTACTAGTTGAACACTGATTGGCGATCGTTTGTTGGCGACGTTCCTGTTGTTCCCTGTGCCCGTGCCCCTGCCTGCTAGGCGGGCTGGCTGGCTAATTTGTCAAGGAATCGAGCTCGGGGGCCGTGGGGACGGCGGGGGCGGGGCGGGGGCGGTGGCAGACGGCTCTGCATGTATAGCGCGACCGACACAGAGACGCCGCATGAATAGCTGACGAGCGCCGCCTACGTGTCCGGCATGGAGGCTGGGCGCACGCAAATCTCGAGTCTTAACTCCACATCGCGAGACAAGATGTCGACTATACTAACACAACAACGCATGGAAAATCACAAATGCCTAATAATGTGCTCGGTTGTCTTTATTATCGCCAATCCAGAAAGTCTAGTGAGTCTTTCCAAACGTTCAGTCAGAGACACAATACGCGAGACCTTTTCCTTTCATTTATGCTACCAATTTGACATGGTTACCACCAGGAACAGCATAACTAGTAGGCGGTACACTTAGTTCAAGATAGAGTTGACCATAATTTCCCAGTACTTTATCCAAGAATAAAAGAAAAAAATGTTTCAGAATACTAGATTCCCGCAGACGCACAGAGATGAGGCTTAGAATTCTGTAGTGAAAATTATTTCTAATATCCTTTTTTAAAACCTGGTAATTGTTGAAATAATTTCATTTTTCAAATTTTCAAGGCCTTTCTTATAATTTTAGTAGCCGTCAAAGAGCTGAAATAAACACCGGGTGCTAATTTTTTTAGCTACACTAGCGAGTAGAGCACCATGACGAATACTGAAACGATTCACTGACATACGCACAGAAAAGAAATTTGTAGAGCCGATCAGAGAGATTAGGAACAATGTTACACTTTATAGGGCTGCATCATTATAGAACCGTTATTTCAAATGAATACATAGATTAAGCCTAAGCAGAAATAACATTATAGAAAGTATGAAAAAGCTCGAAAATATGAATTAATTATGTTTAATACCTTCATTGTCTTGAAAAAGTAAGTTCTATATTTTTATTCAACGTAACATATTTGGAGGGGTAAGCTAACCTTAACAACTGCAAGGATCAGTAAGAAATTTATCTTTAACGAAATCCAATTAGAGAACACGAAGTGATCTATTCACCACATAACAAGAGCACAATAACAACTAGGCTAAAGGGACGACAATATTTTCATCGAATTTAACGTTACCTATTAATCATCACACGAGACACCAATCAAATTATCAATATTAATAAAGCATAACAATTTTAAGATTAATAACAATTAAGAGTAAACCCGTCTTAAAAAGTGAATTAGCGGATGAAGGTTAAGAAAACCATTGCATCTTCACATCGTTATTTTTACCTTCAACGGAAATTTCGTTAAAGTATTGTATCATATATTTCTTCTTGAAGATATTAATCTTGATTAAAAGCTCATTTTATGATGTAATTTATCTCATCACGTTTGAGGGTAACACTACTAGAGTGATTGCAAATTAAGCCCTTCTAAGTTGAAAGACAAACTGTTTGTCATAGCTGTTGTGAAATAATGCGCAGTTTCAATGTGGTTTTTTAAATACTACCATTCCATTTAAAATACATTTTCATGTTGTAATAATGGTGTTAATAATAACCTTAGCTGTTGGTGGCTATATTCAAGAAACGGGAAGAAATTCGGTAATGGCGTTTCGAAGGTGATTTCGGAAAAACCAAAATCGGGATGAATGGCCAGGGATTCGAAAAAAGCACTCTCTGCTACAAGGTCGGAGCGTTATGGCTCACCCAGCAAGCTCGGTCGCAGGAAGAAATTCAGCAAACGTGAGAGCTAGAAAATTTTGTTACTGTTATCTCTTAAATCATCCAAATGTCTTCTTGATCTTTTACTCTCGCGTCTTTATAAGAGGTCGCGGGAGTTCAGTAGAGTTCGTTGACGCTGTTGTAGGTCGGATACAGCAAACAAAGCGCCGGGCTTACTTGAGCACGTACTGTACCCTTTCTTGCTGACGGCAAACGATCGTCTTTCCTCCAATAAACTGCAACACACAGATCACAGCCCTGGATGTTAGGAAAATGAAAAATAGGTCTGAGAATGTTATAAATTATCCTTTACCGCCTTTAATTTTGCCGTAGACAACGAAACTGTGAACGTATTGCAGATTTAAAGCGATAAACACCATCTCGTGAGCACTGAATTCTGAGTGTGTGTGTGTGTAGCATTATAGTGTTTTTCAGGTGTATAGTATCTACGCGGATATTCTAGAGAATCCTCGTCCGGCCATCCAATAATGGATTTTCCATTGTTTCCCAGATCGCTCCAAGCGAATGTCATAATGGTTCCTTTGAAAGGCCATGGCCAAATTCCTTCCCGTTCCTTATTCCCAGTCCTTTCCAGCGTCTAATGACCCCGACCAAAGTATACACTGTGGGCAGCGAACCCCCGTCTCAGCTAATTGTCTCCAACAAATACTTGATGTCACTTCTCCCGATGTATGATTGCCTTCAAATAAACAGTAAGGGGCATTACGTCTCCAGTGCAATGAAATTGACTCCCTCCTTTCAAGAACATACATGCACAAATTTTAACATTTTGATGACATTGTTGTTGCGCAAAAGATGAAACACTGGTGGTGTGTCACCACAAGTTCCATCCAAGTACCTTATCTACTACACGTTACGTGGGAGACATCCCTCAGTCTCACACAACAATTTTATAGATCCGCCTAGCATAACTTGCCGATTTAGAACGACACTTTTATTGATGGTAGGGTTAAATTTCTGGATGAAGTGCTATCCTCCGGGAAGATGTTGGTTAGGTTCAGGGTTCAAATCCTCCAGATTTCAAACTTCCATTGTTTTCCGAAATGACACTAGACAAATGCCCAGTTAGTTACCTGTCCAGTATTCTGTCTCGGTTATAATGACTTCGGCATAGACAATTCTTAAAGCCCTCTCCCATTCCCAGTCGTTCTTACAGTCTCTGGATCTGAGTTTCGGTTTAAGCACTTTAATAAGTTGTGAAGTAGAGTTCCAGGATTTGGTACGTTCATTAACTTAATTGGACCTCTCCAAATCCCAATTTTTTTTAATGCTTTCTAAGTAAAGCTGTGCTTTCATCTAGTACATCGTTGCGAAGAATTCTGTGTAAACTTAAAGACATAACTAAAGCTGTTTTTGGAGAGCACCTTTGTAAATTAGTGAAGGTTAAATAAATATTTTAAAAGGAAAAAAAAAATATGTATATTGGAAATGGTCTGATTGTTTTTTCTACACTATTATCTTTTCAAGAGTTAATATTTAACACTGAATTGTCGATTTTAATATGTGTAATGAAAGAGACTATCACAAGTAACCTAGAAGCACATTAGCTTTGTATAAGTATTGTGGCGTTATATAGTTCTTGAAACTGACATCGTATCACTATGAATAACGAATGATTGATGAAAATATTAAGTGTACTTTATACATTAATTGTGATTATTTTTACTAATTGATTTATTTGCGGAAAAAGATGCTTGGCGGAAAGTTCTCTACAGTATCGTGTGCAGCTGGCGCCTAGACGCTATGCGACCCGTGTAGCGCAGTGACGCCGCGCCGGCACATTGTGCAGGCAGTCTGTATGCAGATACGCGTCCGCTGTCTACTGCTGACTGAAATACAGCGCTCGGCCCGGCTCACACAATCGTCAGCAGTCAGCAGGCATGCGAGGGCTCTCCATGCAGATTACCGACCGCACAACACTGCACACACAACCGAACTGCGCCTCCAAATGTCGAACGGAATGTGCCCCCACATGTGTAACAACTTGCAAATCACTCGCATAGTACTACATTGAAATACAACCATCCTTTTTCTACCGCATTTATCTGAACAGCTAGTTTTGTGCAGCGTGATAAAAACTGTCATATACGAATTGTGGAGGTTATAAGGTTTCCTCTTGATTATGTTCACAAGTTTTAGTTTGTTTTGACTTCTGAGACAGTTCTGAATTTTCTGCACTAAATTTACACATACCAAAAAATTACTTTTACGAACGACGCAGAGTAAATCTTAAGCGTTTCATAGGAATATTAATACACCCACGTACCCTGCAAGGTTTGCTGCTAACTGCAAACTAATATCAGACTTGACAATAGCAACCAATTTGAAAATATCTGTTGTTTGAACGTAAGTCTGTAAATGGAACTTCACGATTAAAATACATTTTTTGCTCTTATAAGGGATACCCTAATGTACAGTACATAAAACAGTATGAATATCAGAATGTATTAAGCTTCACATCGAGTATCGGAATAACCCTCTTTGTTTCTCGCAGACGATTTCTAAATTTTAATAGATAAGTTTGTTTGAGAGGTGATGATGTTGACTGAATTGAATGCAACAAATAAAGGATGTCTGAGCTGCTTGTAGTTATAATTCTATTAGAAGTAAACGTTTCTAATTAACGTATTAAACGATTGATAATTTGTTAGTGGAGGGAACAGTTGAAGGAAACTGTAGAGGAATATATATATATATATACAGGATCCAGGGGGGGGCTAAGGGGCTCAAGGGCCCCCCCCCCCAAGTATCTAGGTACACCTCCGACATTGTAATTTTGAAGACTTCTTTTTTTTTTTAGCTATACGGATTTGAGGTCCGAGGGGACGTATAAATACTACCCTTTGCCCGACTCAAGGTCCCCCCCCCCAAAGCCAAAATCCACTGAAGGCAAGCCCCCCCCCCCAAAACCAAAGTCCACTCAGGCCCCTCCCAAAGCAAAATCCTGGATCCGCCCCTGTATATATATATATCTATATGTGTTTCGTAGGCTACAGTTTTTTCATTACTCTAACCCAGTAATTCAAAACTCTATTTCCTTCTAAGTCATCACTGAATCTTATTTTCATCTAGTATAAAAGACTGTAGCTGAAGTTTCATTATGTACAGTGGATGTACTGTCTAAAGCTGTAGGGTGAATAATTGTTGCCTTGTTGTCATAGAACATCTCCTTACCGTCATCATACCAAGACATCGTCTCTTAATCTAAATTTTAAGTTTCGTAAAAGTTTCATACTAGCACGTTCCGTTGATAGTGGTTTCCTTTGACAAATAATCAGCACAGCTTTGTCTTCTTGGGAGCATTTGTCAATTAATAGCACTTATCACTTTATTTAATCATGTTCCGACTTTCTAGTTTGATGCGTTTACCAAGAATCTAGAGAATTCCGTGGCATTTATATAAATTTGTTTCATGAACAATTCGTGGTTGTTTGTATGACAAAGAATCCAACCGGGATATACTGGTAAAATACTTAGCAAGCATTCTTATAAAGTTCGTGAAATATCAGTGTTATTATGTGAAATGCTGAAATCTATCACTTCCAATAATATTTAAAGCTACAGAAATTAAGTTCTTTCTGGTAGGTGCAACAAGCCATATACTGGAGCTGCTATTCTGTGAGACCAAATATATTAACTGGTATTAGAAATTAACTGGCACGCTTATGCACGTTCCATTAATAAATGTGCTCATTTGGCGAAGATGCACTCTTGCATTTGATGTGAAAAATTGGATGGCCACTGCGCTGGGAGCCGGGGCTGACGTTCCGTTATGTTGGGCTGCCTGAACGGCGGAGAGAGGTGGTGGACGTTGGTAGTTGGCGTGAAGGATTCTAGAGTGTAAGGGCGGAACAGAGAGTTGCGAATGATATATGATATTCTCTGCAATATTGTGTTAATCGCGGAATAAACAGAGGTCGTATTGTGGTTATTTCACGAACCCGAACCTTATATAATATTGAATGCCGGAGCTAACAGCTGCAGAGGAAACAGAGGCCGGTACGTAGCTAGAATCTGGCACCTTGCAATCATCGCTGGGTCCTAGCAGTGGAATCAATCTTCTCGTTACAGCTTCGACCAGGAAAATGTTTGAAAATTTAGCTGTTCATCTGTGGGAAACTTGTTAATTGTATTTTAGGTTAGTAAGTTAATAATGACGTGGCTTCGCAGCTAGTTGCCTCTTTTCTTTGGATTCGCGGAGGTAGAGTTCCGCATTCCCATCAACAACCATTGGCACTAGAACGACGTGACGGGGTCATCGCCACGCTCCGGCTATTACTTACCTTGCCCTGTAGTTTATTCCACAGTACTCATTTGATAGGAGGTTCCAGCTTGGAAGAAATTCGAGCTGTAGTCACAAGCTCTACCGTCTTAGCTCGTACGTTGCCGTTACTACGTTAAACTATAGTTTCAATGAAAGAGAACATTAACAAGCATTCTTACCACGTCATTATGATCATGAAAATTACTATACAAAGAAATGTGAGTGTTGTACAAAGGAAGCTATTTTTTTCTCCTGCACGATTCCAACTGCAGCAGTGTCTCGTAGGAGAATATTGCTTCACATTAAGAGCATGGCGTGTAAATAAGTGCAATAAAGTATGGCATATAAACTCCTTATAGTATCACCAGTTGTATGACGTTTCTAACAAGTGTTACACAAAACAAATTAGAGTAGTTTTGTTTTATCTCAGACTGCTTCTCCTTAAAAAAGCGTGTATATAAATGAAAGTGTCGAAAGATACGTATAGTTGGATTTTTTTTTTAAAAATTGATCTCCATACAGTAGTGGGAAGTTCGACTCTTCGTGGAAGCAGGATGCAGGGTTGTGTATTCGATCCACATCAACATGGCGACCATCCGTCCGCGCCAGCTCTGCTGGAACTGACAAGCCGCCAGGATTTATTTTGTGCTCAGCCTCATTGCGCTTATGAAAACTAATGACCCCAGGGATGATGCCTTAATGAAGTGTTATCGTCCTCGGAACGGTATAAATATAACCTCGGGCGCCATGCGAACTGGCAGTAACCCGTTTAAATTGTCGGCCCGCATCAGCATCACGTGACTAAATTGGCGGCATGCGTCTCAATTATGAACTCACGAATGGGGATAAGTACAGCTAATGGATCCGAGTCGCATCTGTCACTAGCTATAGATGTCTTGAATCTAGACAGGACATACAGAAAGGACTGGTATCTAAATCATCCACCTGCCATCAAATTTTAAGAGTGTTTGGAGGGGAGAAATAAACGAAGTTATTTTTACTGATGTTTGACTTATTTGTATAAGTTTTATATTTATTTATTTTATAGTCTTTGGATTTTGTTTAGTGTACCAGTTAGCAAAAGAATATTACTTTGAATCAAAAATTAAAAATACTTATAATACATTGTTTTACATTCATTAAAAACATAATTTAGCAACAAATACATTCCATCACTTGTACTACATTATATATCCATCACAAAAATTTAAAACATTATTTTGTAAAAACAAATTATAAACGTTTATATTAAATTAATTAGTCATCATTAAAAATATAATTTTTGAGCGACCACTTAAATTGGTTACATAAGACATTAGTTTGCAATTAAATTTGCTTCGCTGTTACTACGCACTCCTCATCTATCTTCGTGTAATAATTTTGGAAATTAATGTACAGATATATAGCAAAATTTTCCATTCGTTTTGGATACATAAAGTTTTTTAGTTATATTTCCGGTTAAAATAACGTTAAGGTTTCTTTTTATGGCGAAATAGATTATAAAGTGAAGGAAAAGCTCATCGGTCCTGCCAGGAGTGATGTTTATGTTTGTACAGACCGAGGAGCAGATACTTTTGTTGTTCTTAGCAGCTGTATAGAGAACATGATAATGGTGGAGTAAAGATTCACTGTAATCATTAGGCACGAAAGTTTGAATGGTCTGAAAGATTAAATCGATCTTCAAAGCAGTTTCATTATGCTTTTCATTAAGCTAGTACTAGATTCACTAAATGGAAAATCCAGTTGTGGACCGAGGAGAAATATTTGTTCCTGAGTATCTGTCCGCCTAAAAAAGGGCAATAAGAACAGAAACTACAGGCTTTTTTATGCTTTCACCACAAGTTCTGCGTTCTGCAGTGGGTATGGATTATACAGTTGTGACTCCTGGATTTGTTTTTTAATACGACCTTTATGCTCCATTGATGTCGAAATCATTAAAGCCGGGAGGGAATTGTGAATAAGAAACGGGAATGAATTTGGGCAAAGTCTTTGTAAGAACCATCCCAGCATCAGCCTGGAGTGATTTTGGGAACGCATGGTAAAAATAAATCTGCATAACCGGACGGAGATTTGAACCTGCAACTTCCTGAGTGCCTGACACAAGCTTTACCGCTCACCCATCACGCTCGGTGATTAGTGTTTCATTAAGATTTTAGTCGTGTTAACCGTGATAAAGAAATCGGTCAAGTTAATATCATTTTTCTTGTTTATCTAAGACATCCAGGAAGTAGGATAAATAATTTTTAATAGTTTTTTGCCTTGATGCTTATCATTATTTGACAGAATTTTATTCGCGTCCTAACACATTTAGCTTGGACGTGGAACAACTTATTAGGCACTATGTGTCATCTATCGTACCAAAAAAAAACCTTTATGGCTTATAAAAAAAAAAGTACTTTAATGTATAGAGAAAATTACGTGAGCATTAAAAAAAAAAACAGTTATATCAAGTGAGACAACTGAGTAATACAGTTTTACTAACTGACCTTTTATCTTCGGTTTTAAGCTCAGCTCCTCATAATAAACAAAACATTTATGCTCCAAAAACTCTTCATCAGCAAACTGAAAATTTTACTGTTTACATCACCATTCATTCTAGTGATTATTGATTTGTGGTTCTTTTATTGCAGATTATACGCTTTTGAACTGCAGCTTCCATCGGAGATTGAGTTGCATAAATTGGCTAATTTAATAACGCATGAAACAAGTTTTCACAGTCTGCTATAACGGAATCCCGCCCGCCTGCATTAAAAGTCCCCGCAAACCCGTATCAGAATTAATGGATTAAAATTAAATTGGAAGCACCCTCACAAATCACACACGGTAGAGTAGAAATTGGTTGTGTCCATATGCATGAATCTCCTAAAAGAATTAAGCAGCTTATGACAATATATGAACATTACAATTTTCGATAGAAAATACCAGGTGCGAGAATGCTGTTAAGTTAATGATTGGTTAAAAGGTCATAAATGTATAAATGTTAGTACTGCTCACTAAGAGCTTCGGCTAATTTTGTAATATAATTCGTAATGTCACATTTAGTAAATATCAAGTCATTGAAAGTATTTTTATAAAAAAAATATGAAAGTTAAAGCAATACCTAGCGAACTAAATGCAATTTTATTTCTTTATAATCTCCGATCTAAAATGTGTATGTGAAAAGTAATTGCTTCCGAATACAGTGGTTAGAGAATCAGTATTTTCAGATCATGGTATCGAAAAGAAGTAAACGTACCCTACAAAAATTTGTGTTAACTGTGATTCTGTTATTCAATAAAAACGGTTACTGGAACTCAAAAATAAATCAAGTTTCTATAGGTAATGTACCATGTATTAACATCAGGAAAAGTATGAATGGAGATCAGTGTTACTTAAGTCCTGGCAGACACCATAGGCCAAAACATGATTTTCAGATGTGGAACAACAGTAATTTAACTTTCTTTCAAAACAGTTTTCTAATAATTTTAAACGAACAAGACTTTCGTTCTCACATGGGAGCTAAGAGTAATTTAAAAAAAAATATGACTGGAAATATGTACACATTTTTTTAGTCCATAGAAGCAATACTACTATTAATATATATTTTTTTTTATATTTCTTCCTAAGTATTAAAGAAATAAGACTTTCATGGCCCTATAACATAAATATGTAATATATTACAATTGTATATAAAGCTTCTGATGTTAAGTGAGTGTTAAAAAAAATATCGATGCATAGTATGTTCATTGAAGAATTATGATTTTAAAAATGGTGTGATAATGTGCTAAAATGATTGTAATATGATGTTTGATACGAAATAATGTATCATTTTGGTGGTCAATTGGGAGAAACACTTTCCTAATGAATGAAACTTTTAATTTACCGATGTGCAGTATTAACCATGTGATCAAATTCAATTCTACAGAGAGAAACGGAAAGGTTTTGACTTCTAATAAAAACATGCATGACTTAAAACATTAAGTAGAATGTTGTTGAAAGCCTCAACTTTAAATTATCCTATATTACTAAATAAATTAACATAATGTAGTAAGAGACTTAAATTTGTTTGCGGGGATAATCACAAAATATCAGTTAAATTCTATATTTGTAGTTGGACTGCGGCATCAGCGTTTATGGCCATTACCGATTACTGTTATATAACCCTCGTACAGTTTTTCGAGGAGGATCTCTTGGCTTGGCATTATACGCAGCAGAATACTGTTGCTCTACATGGATGGCTTGGTATCGCTCATACTGCCAAAGTTGACACCCAGCTTAGTGCTGCTATGAGAACAGTGAGTGGTGTCATTAGGTCTACTACAATATCCTGGATGTCTGTACTTTCCAACATTTCTCCACCACATTTGAGGAGAAAATTGATATTGCTTAAACAATTGGAAGGAGTAGAGGAAAACAACATAATTCCTTGCATGGTGACCTTCTTCAGCTGCCTCACGCGCGACTAAAATCGAGGAGATCTGCCTACAAGGAAGCAGCCAATGTCAGACACAACAACTTATGAAGAGTGGGAAGCCAGTCCAGGATTTGACTTTCATCTTTGGTGTCAATTGAGCAGATTTCGCACACGTCACGGAGTTTGCAATGCAACCACGCATAAGTGGGGTCTCCGTGAAGATGCGTTGTGTGGTTGTGGTGGTATCCAAACTGCTGACCATATTGTGATGGACTGTCCAGCAAGAAGATTACCTGTAGGCCTTCTCACACTGCATCAAGCTGGACCAGCTGTCAGGAGATGGCTTGAATCTATAGATTTAGTTATTTGGCATACGATGATAATAATAATAACAGTTGAGAAATGTCTGCTTCTTGTGTTTATGTCCCGTGCGTCGTAATGTTCAAGGCACTAGTACTTTACTCCTTTACCGTAGTCAGGATGGACAGATTTCATAATTTTTTCCCTGACAAACATTTGCAGTGTCGGCGACGGCAGCTAGCTGCACACTGCCGGTAAGGCGCCCCCCCCCCCTCCCTCCACCTACGCCTGCTCACCGCTCATTAGTTGGGGATTTCCGCCCCTCCCCCCTCCCCGCCTTCCAGGCCGTCCGGACTCTTCCAGAAATAATTAAAGCCGCCCACTCACAGACGCTTCCCTCGACAACAACCGGCGCCTTCTCCCCCCCCCCCACCCCCCACCCCTTTCACCTCCCCACTCTTTCCCCGAATGCTCAGATCTCTTTAATATCAATTAGGCAGTGTTAATTCTATTTTTCGTTACTGAATACGTGGTTGGCGGACGTAGCAACCACGCTGTGAATAGTCTCAGCAGGCCTGCCGGGATTTTATTACACTCTGCAGATTAGGTTCTAAAAAAACGTAAGTCATTGAAAAGCAGGTGACCATGGCATGTGATGTTGAATTCATTCTTCGCACTAAGTTCGACTAAGTAGGAACGTGAATACGCACGTCCTGGTAGCTCACTGGGTAAGGCGGTTGCTTTCCAAAGTTTGGTGCAGGGTTCAGATCCCGGTGGATGCAGGAATTTTTAAGAGTTGTGTTTGATCATATGAGATACGGCAGGACGTTCCGTGGTTCGGATTCCACGTTAAACTATAGGTCCCAGAGGAAAGGAACTGGCCGTCCTACCTCTGACACAATGGCTTAGTATGCCTCCTTCCCGCTGTGGACTAAGTTAGTTTTTTATACTTTCATACTGTTACAACTACGATCGCACCTATTGATAATAGTTATTTTAATGTAAGCTGAAATTCAATTATGTGAAATTTTAGATGTCATTTCTAGTTTTATAATTTGTGGGTTTTTTCTGCTTATGGCTTTAAAACTCTTCCATGTCGACGTCATTAGCGGTGGGAAAGGATGGGGTGGGGGACGGGAAGCAATTCGACCATAGCTTTTTGAAGGAATCCTGGAGTGAATTGGGGAAACTATGGGAAACCAAAATCTGGATAAGCGAACAGCGGAGTGCGAGGCCAGATCTGAGAACACAATGGACATTTGGTTTTGTTTTCGCCTTGAAGTGGCCCGATAGAGAAAATGTTATCGACGTTATACACATGTTACATGGAGTAATTTTCAACACCCTTCTACCGTTGGGTTTAAGTGGATTGTTTCACTATCGGCGTATTAAGTTGTTAGTTTAAAGATTCTGGTGACGTCAGTAACAGTCCGTGTTTTGGACGGACTCGTACGGTTCGTACACATGCTAAGATCTAAATTATTTAAGCTACTTATCTCTTTATTTTTTTTAAACTGTGTTCCGAATGTTTGATATTACATTGGATGGAAGGGAAACCGTTTCTGTGTACCATTCCAAATACTTTCCAACTTATCTTACTAGAATAGATCCTGGAAGGCTTATCAGCACCAATGCTGCACATAAATGTGGTAACGTTCATATATCACAAGGAATTGAAATTTAGAGGAGACTATGCAATGATCTACGACACCAGTTTCAAAACGTGACTACGTCACTGTATCTTGTTGTCTATGAAGGTTTGGTTTTCAAGATAGTCTTGAACCCGATGAAAGCAACCAAAGTACTGAATAAATTCGTTCTTCAGTGAGCTGCGGCACTTTGTATCCAATTCTGTTAACTATGCCAATACTGGCTGTTAGTTGGACACTGTATCTAATTGTTTTCTTTTCTAATAACTCGGTAACAAACAATCAAAGCGATTTACAACACGTATGTTGAATGGTTCCAATAGTTTTATTTTGTAGTAACTCGGTAAAAAAAAAATAAAGAGATATATTACTTACCAATTCAATACTGATTCAATAAAAATGAGCCTAAGTATCAGGAGTAGATCCCAAATTTAAGCAGACTTTATTTTCCTAAAACAATCAAAATATTGTTGAAAGTCAAAAAGTCTCTTCACTTCAGAATAACTGGATTAAAACATTAGATCTCGAGATATGAAATTTTACAAGCTTGTGATATGTACATTTCCTATTGTGTACCTCGTAAATAATCATACGATAAATAAATAAATAAACTTCAGAATACACCAAGAAATTTTAATAGTGATAAATACATAAAGCGAGAGAAAAATTACTCAATGTAGTTAAATTTAATGTGTTTCAGGGGTCTAAGATACGCGTTAATAATGGTTCGCGTCATACGAAATACACGTAGAATTAGAAGCTATGAAGATACAAGATGATCTTTTGACAAACATGTACTTACTGCAAATAATGAATATAGCCTCATCAGAAGTACAAAGCTTTAATGTTTTGACTCTATCGAGTAGCGGCAGTAAATACGGAAACTCTTGACCAAATAACGTAGATATTTTTTAGAAGCCGGGAAGTATGGTTACTCATTGCCGGGAAACATGAATGGAGCATATCGTCTTTAGCGTATTAGTTAAAAGACCTCTAATCAAAATATTTTTCCTTGTGATGGCAGCCACCATTATTGATAGGACAGTGAAGAAGTGAGTGTTAGGCGTATAATCACGCCGTATCCGTACTCTGGCGATTCCGCCGTCTCAGTGGTATTCACGTGCTGTTTCCACGCCCGTGTATCGACTGAACAGGCCGATATCGCGCGGCTGCCAAGTTCCGCAAGTCTTTTCAGTCGGCGAACAGCGCTGCAGAAACCGACTCTCCAAGTCGCCTCTTGGTTATTCTTCGTATAACGTTCATTTTATCATGCCAGCCAGAGATACGAATTGCACTAATGAACACTGTGTGTAAATTAACTCGTGAAGAGAATTTACTCGAATTACGGAAATTAGTGGAAATTCATCTGCAACCGATGCTGATAAAAAAACGCCCAATTTAGTCATCTAAGCTTAAATTAATAATGAAATATGAAATATCATGCCAACGTTTGGTGAATATACAAAGCAGAACTGAGCACTACCATCGTAATATTTAGGGATTATTTTCCACACTGCAGAGCGGCGGATCTATTTTCAGCATTTCAGTGTCAGAATTAGATTTTTATGTATGTGGGATTTTTATCTTAGAACCGATTTGACTGCCGAGAAATATCGCAGTAGTTGTAAAAGTAATTATATGAAAACATCTGCTCATACTCATCAAGCAGGGCCAATTAAAAATCTGACCACCACAAGCTTTCTTGCATCTACTTTAATCGCTCATTCCATGAACATTTCACGTTTAGTTGTGGAAAGTATTACATATAACCATAAATGCAATCTACTGATTTCTGCAGACCAACTTGTGGACTATCACTGCTTTTGTATAATTCTCGGGTGTTCTGCTAAGTCATTTGAAATAAAACGTCATCTCAGACAACAAACATTCGGCCATCGTCAGGCTAGACTGAAGTTTAACCAGATGTTGAAATTTACGCAAACATAAAATGTATTTTATTAACGTTCGTGTGATTACACCTTGTTCAATTTCTTTCATTTTTAAACAGCTACAGCAATTTGAGACTTCTCAGGATTTGTTTACTGGATAGAACAGATTGCATAAGTTTTCATCGTGAGGGAAGATTTAAAGTCATGAGCAGACAGCGTGGGTCAGAGGTCACTCTCAAACCAGAATGGAGACACTTTGCTGTCCACTGTGGACGATCTCCCCTGTCGAGATACGTGCCGCCTCACTCCTCACACAGTCTCTGAGTGGTCAGGTTGCTTGCTGCTGGAACAAGTGAGAATGTCTCTCCATCCGTTCATTTCCTTCGAAGAAAACTCTGTCCTCTTCGCACAGCGCCGTGGCGTTTATCACTCCGCGAATCATAGCTCTGACCAGGGAAAAGCTTGCACCTGTAGGCTCAACAGATAAACAAACACCCAAAAGTTAACAGAATTGTTGGCGAGCACCTATAGCGCCTGTATCCTCCCCACGTCAGTATACTGGAAATTCTCGTCATGCACTTTTTTCGGGCGCCACCCCTTGCTGTCCTGTCGTTTCCGAAACGTGCCCAAACAGAAAGTGAGCCTTAGCTAGTTATGATGGGCAATAAAACCATTGCAATCCCAAACCAGGTAGAATGTTTAGTCAGCCATTGGACGCGTAAATCTTTGCAATTTTTCGCGTTACATATCCCCATGCTGCACCAGCAAAATCCTGGAGACACTATACAACAGTTGGTGGCTAACAAAACTGACACCCTGTTCTTAATAATTCATTACAGTATGAAGGGAAAATTATGTCTCAACACAAACAGTCACCCATGAGAAACAATATATATCTGATGAATCTATGTGCTGAAAAAGGATTGTGCCAAGAATTTCTCACCCTACTCATTTGTCACCTTCTAACATTGTGAAAAAATTTCCAATGTCAAGAACCATACATTCTGTGATACATTACTAATAGATACGGGAAATAAGTTTTTTTTTTATTAAGTAACCGGCTATAAATTGATGAAGAGTACATATCTGATGTGTTAAAAAGGCTAATAAATCTGTGGTATAACACACACAGCACACCAAGAATACAACTCTTGTATAATGGATCGTTGAGAATGCAGGAAGAAAAAACTTAATTTTTATTTAGTCTTAATTGCTATCCACTAAACGAAATGGAAAGTTCAAAACCAGTGGATGTGTCAGGTCATACACGTGGGCGTTGATACTCCTCTTCACACAGTGGAGCTCATAGCGCGTAGGCGGCATAAAGTGGGCGGCTTGTAAAGTGCTCAGCCGTGCTCAAATCGCTAAGCGAATACAACTCTATTATACTGAATACAAAACAAATTACTAGAAAAAATATATAATGTGGTATTCAGTATATGAATGTCAGTATTTTATAACGTAAAGATATTGTTTATTCCAAATTTACGAAGAAAACAGCACGTATTATTTCTCCAAATAGTTTTAATAATTACTATCTTAAGCTGCTATCAAGTTTTCGCTTAAAAAATGCTATGTTCTTGTATCAGAATTTATTTTGCAGCTCTGATGCCGTATTTAACTTTTGTTTAGCTCTCCCAGTTGGCTGCATCACCGTGAGGGTTGACTGGTTCGATTGCTGCTGGTGGAAGTAATTTTCATCATCGGGACTTGGCTACGGGGTAGGAGAGGTAGTGGTGCACAGTTTCTAACCGTCCGATGGTGCACCAAAGTGTCTACGTGAATCCCAAACCTATCGGCAGTGCGTATGGTGCGGGGGCACACGTCACTGTTCACAGTGATACGTCAGTCGGATGGCGACGTTGAGCTTGTCGGCTCTGTGTCTTGCGGAAGAGTAGGCCTGATTGGGTTTGCAGCGGGTTTCGCCCTATCCCTTATTTCATCTCTCATCGACAACAAAAACAAAAATCTACATTGAATAAACTCTACCGCAGCCTCCACTCTCACATCAGCACTTACCACAGTTGTACCGGGGAACGCAGCGGCAAGCTACCACAGTTCATCTTCACAGACTTTCCCTGCGTAATGTTAACATCCCCTATTGTAATCAAGTAATCACCTACGCCCTGACAACGCGTCCATAGAAGAAATATCTGTTCCAGTAATGCTGATGAAACATTAATA
This sequence comes from Vandiemenella viatica, assembly GCA_031002005.1. Taxonomy (NCBI): domain Eukaryota; kingdom Metazoa; phylum Arthropoda; class Insecta; order Orthoptera; family Morabidae; genus Vandiemenella; species Vandiemenella viatica. Next base: position 73,544,777 of record JARYHS010011408.1, read on the forward strand.
TTAACTATCACAAAATATACTTGACGGTTGATGTTATTTTAACATTGTGTCTTCGCTGAGTCAGCAGTCTGTAAAATACGACTTCAGAAATATTTCATGTTAGTTAAACTGTTTTACCTGTAATACAAGTTACTAATCTTGGAGATTTGTTTTTGTCCTAAGCCTTAAGTCCTAGAAGAGATCTAGGAAGGAAAATTTTTGTAAGTACTCGTGTCATATCTCATCAAAATATAGCTACCGTAAAATCGATTATAAATCAGTATACAAGAAAAAGGATGAGTGGCATATTTCATCTAAACGTATGTCTATTGACGGCGAACCAACCGATTAAACACAAAATTTTTCCACGCTCAGAGAGAGACAAGCCGGCCTCGGGCCTTGATAGCGTAGGGGCTAGAGTGTTGGCTCCACGTCCCGAAAGTCGTCGGTTTGAGTCCGGCCGAGGGTGTGGTTGTTTGAGTGTTGTGTGTATGAATGTCGTGTCCGTGTTTTAGTATCCTTGTGATCACTTTAATAGCAACAATATACTCTGGGGAAACTAATACATTGAAAGAAACATGAGAATCACATTGAGCTTGCTGTGTGGCCTCAGTAGTCGAATGATATTAAAAGAAAGAAGAAAAAAAAAAAAACCTAGAGAAAGATCGTTTAGAAGTGGCGATAGTGAAATTGTGCTGTATTGAATATTAGTGGCTTGTAAATCCAAACAGGGAACATTATCCAGCTAAACGCTGCCGTGTAACAAATTTATTGTTGTTTTAAGCTACATATAAATACGTAAGAAAGACTTACTTGATTCTTCTTATTTTACTGGTTTGACCTGAAAAAATGTCGAGAGCAGGAATAAATGCTGTAACACATTTCAATGCAGCATTCTTCACAGAAATTCGTGAGGGCGGCCCTGAAATGATCGGTGTACTTAAAAAATGAAAATTAATGTTATCTTTCTGAAATATAAGAGTCATCAGTTTATCGGTTTAACTTCTAACAGAATACGTACGGCTTGATAAATACAGATTATTTCCCTGTTTTGTTGCTTCTAAGGAAAACTGCAATGTTTTCATTTCTCCCGCAGTCATTTTTAACAAGTGTAACTAATTTATAAAATTTAAACATTATTTTTTATAGATTTGTGGTCTATTACTCGCACGTCCTTGGGATATAAATATATGCCAAAGATTTTAAACATTCCTATTATAATCATCATAATTATACCTGATTAATTTATTTGTCTGTAATGTGACATGGAAGTACCATATTGAACATGTATAGTAAAAATAAAACAAAAACTACTAAGCTGCTGTCAGATGAGAATGGCACCAGATTAACATGGCACTGTGGAGTGTGGAGATGGAGAGGGAGCGGTAAGCGATCGGGCGTCGTATTCACGACAACACGAGTTCGATGTCCAACCATTCTGATTTCAGCTTTCTGCGTTGCCGTATTCGTTTTCGTTCCACGTATCCAATCATTTACAGACTCTAAACACCTAGACGTAAGCTAAGATGGAACCCGTGAAAAGAGTAACCAGAATCATAGTATGCTAAGGTTCTCCAATAGAAAACACTGGAGAAGCACCTTGCTAAATAACAAGACCCCATGAAAATTTATTGGTGCACCAATCTGAAAAGGAGTCACATGCAGGTTTCTTAACTGACACTACTGGCAGTATTAATGGCGTTCCTTCAAGTTCAGAGCCAAGCACGGCTACTTAGAGCATTACCAAAGGAACATCGGAAAGAATTTCGGCAACAAAACTGGACGAATCTACATATTCTATTATAGCACTGAAAAGAACAGCGTCCTAACACTACTTTTTTCGGAATTAAGGAACTGTGAAGCAAAGTAGTATGAACAAAGGAGTATTCTAGTGGAGTCTTAGACTATTTCTGGGTTGTTAGACAGAAAAAGGCATATTAAATAGCGTAATATGGAGAAATATGAAAAATAAAAAAATCTAGTATTCTTGAAATATTGTAGTTGTTATCGAGAAATTCGTGCACAGCTAAATTTACTGTTTGCGTTACAGAGTTCATGAATGTTTTGATTTATTATTCGTATGCGTTTCATGTATAATCAAAATCTCAGTGCTAGTATCGGTCTAATGGCTTCAATAAGCACTGAGGATGCGAAAAATGCAGTATCCCGTTGGTTCTTGAGCACGTTAAGACTCCCAGCATGAATTTTCTTTTCTGGACTTAGCATTATATAGTCTCTGACTAAGGGAGTCTAGACGTCTTCATGTAGTCAAGTTCTAAAAGTTGCATTTTATATCAAAGTCACCCTCAGCTCTATCTCCCCGCATTCAGTCGTTTCCCGGGTCGAAATTGATATTACTGTTATCAACTATAGTTGGCGTTTCGAATCAAGAACTTGCCGCAAACGTTACAGACCTGTAAATTATTATTATAATTATTATTATTTTTTAGAAAAATGCTTCGTCGAAGTACTGGTTCCTGAGTTTCATTCTTGTTTCGATGTCTTGTAGATTTGTGTCAACATCGATAATTCAATATCATTCTGACTCTTTTAATACTCCATTCCGTGAATCGTTGATGGGATTTACCACCAATGGGACCGCTCTGATGTATGGATTTTCGGGTTTCTCATTTTATTTTTCAGTGCTGATGATCGTTAATTCGTATGGCAGGCAAAGTGTCTCCCTTCTGGATAACTCAATGCTCATGAAATCTAGATGTGCAATTTTTATTGAATTTATGCTGTACTGTTTTCGCATCTCACCACAAACATGACAAGTTTTCCGTTAAGTGCGCGTAATTTAAGAGATGATATATCAGTCGACAACCCAACCACGTCGCTTGATCCATTTGCACCAAAATTTAACTTTCGCCTCAGATTATTTAGTAACGACACATAGCATCGCATTGGCGATTTAGGGATGTGGTGCTGGTAACATCGGGAGGGTATAGCAATAGGCTTTTATCTTATATTTTATACAGCCGAAAGCGACTCATATAGGGCGAGTATGCTCCTCAAAAACATTTTCATGACAACAAAACTGAATGGCCGATTGCAACCAAAACTTATGATGGACTATAGGGTCTTCGGCATTACTTGTCACTGCCCGGCATCAATAAAATATAAATAGTCTACACATATGAACATCTTGTTACATACAAGGTAAAGAAATGTCTGCAAAATTAGTAGCATTTTTCAAAAACGTTTGAGATGTGTGAAATCGGCAAATACTTTTACGTAACGAACCATCTCTAATAATTATTTCATTTGATCCCTTAAGCATTTCTCGGACAGCTTTAATGAATTAAATGCTGGGAAATATAACTTGAATTAGGAATTGTCTTTATATATCGACAAAACTTGTAAGCTCTCGAATTGATTATTTTCGGCAATAACTCTCCAAGGAGCCACTTTACTCCACGTTAAATTACATCTGACGTGCAATTAACAACCTGGTATTACTTATTCCTTTATAACTCTAAAAGTAAACACTAACATCGTCTTACTACAATCATTAATTTGTGATTCGTGTATTGTGTGATATGCTTTCAATCTTGTCTATGATAAAGTGAGAATGAAGGTTCGATGGGTGGTCGTAACATTTGTATATCCTGTAGCTATCTCTGAAGATTTTTTTTCTTTTTTGATATTCAAAAAAGGTTATTTTTAGGCGGGATCCGCTTGTGAACGAGAGTGATAATGACGTGCGATCGCTGCAGTGTGTATGCGCGTCTGCTCCCAGAATGCTTTGCGCGTGATTAGACGCCATGTACACCCGTATCGTTCAGCTGTGTGCTGCAGTGCAAGTTTATAATGTTTAAGAAAATCGATTCGCCCGACGGCCGCGAGATGCATATAAGAATCGAATTACAGATTGCATGCATATTAACCCCCCATACTTGAATATTCTCACTCAATTTCGAACTTACCATTAATCATAACATTATTATCGTATGCAAGAAACTGGCAGCATGGAAACTGACCGTGCGGTATTAATTTTATGAGTGATAGTAAAATTCGAAAGTGGGTGAGAATAATCAAGGACGGGCTGGCTAATATGCATTATGAGACATGCCTAGGCCAATCTTCTTCGATTTCTAAAGTTTAGATTCATGATGTGGACGGCAAAATTCGAGAAGACCGACGATTTTCGATTTCATAGCTATAAATTAATTTTCAACACGTTTCAAGGTCAGTTTTTCACACAATTGTTTCTGAAAAACTGAATTTTACCAACAAAGAAGTCACAACTGCGTAATGGATATGACTTCTTTACGCCTGCAGATGTCTTCTACAGCGGAATGCAAAAACTTGTTGAACGGTATGACAAATTGTTGATAAAAAAATTGAAATTATGTCGAAAAGTAGTTGATAGTATTTATAATATGAAAATAAGTATATTTTAATGATATTTACAATGTTTTTTCTTCTTATTACGAAACAGAACTTACTTAAATAATAACCCTTGTGTACATCAGCAGCAGGTCAGCGCAGTGGGTTGTCGGTTTTTGCTGTGCGGAGGTCGCCAAGCTGTGGCCACGTCACAGCCGCCCACCTGAATAAACCATCGACTAGGACCTGTGCGCGGCTCCATGTAAATCACATGCAAACGACGTGGCGGCCAGCTACACCACCTCATTCCCACCAACTCAATGCACACTGACTCCCTCGTATATCAAAAATCTCATTGCGTGCTACGAGGTAACCACCACAACTACACAGTATTTTCGCATTCCCCTATTTTCAATAATTTTTCAGATCGTAGTCATGGGAGCGTCCTTAAACTAGTTCGGTCTAGTGGGGGAAGGGGAGGAGTTGGGGGGGGGGGGGGTTCAGAGCAAAGCCACGTTGCTTTTCATTCATATCACGTGTCACAGTTAAAATAAGGTACACAACAGCATGTGAATATTTATTTCAGTCATCTAATTATCTCCGTATGTACTTTACGATAGTCTGACAAGAGAAAAAATTACAAAATGGCTTCTTGAATCAATAGCGAAAAAAATCTACGTGCCAAGGATGGGGGGGGGAGGGGGCGGTAGAGGCAAAAGCCATGTCAGACTATGTGGGGAGGATAGGGAGATTCACAAGAGTCCAATATGGAACTAAGTACTTTGTGGACGCTTCGCAGAAAGAAATGAAAACTTAAATACACATTTGGGTGATACATGTATTCCTTCTACTTTATTAACCACATGACGAAAGGCGACAGAAACATTGTTTCACCAGGCTGATGCTTGAATGGATCAGATAACACAAAACTTTATTTCAGGCAGAAAGGAGTTTGAGAATATTCTTTTGTAGGTAAAGGAGTGAAGTATTGGGATAAATTATCAAGGAAAGTGGTAAACAATTTACATAAAACAGAGAAAGAATATTTAAAAAAAAACCTATTAAGTGCAAAGTAGGTGGATGGGGAAATTCCACTGATATAACTGAAGAGCGAAGATAAAAATAAAAAAACAAGAAATGGGAAATAGTGGTGAAGGGAAATTAATACGGGAACATATTCACCAGTTTACATAAATTAAATTCCATTTGCGTTAAATTATCTTCGAAAATATTCTAAACAACCCAACTCTAAACAAGGTTTAAAAGCAAACCGCCCAAGAAGTATGATACTCTATTTTGCGTTCATTTTTCAAATGTACTTCTCATTCAGTCATAGTATCTAACATCAAACTCAAAAGCCTCACTTACATTATCTCCTTTCTGCTGTAATTTTATTTTCTGTATGAAACCAATTCTTAAATAGAATATACCACACCCTTGTAGTACAATTTGTAACGATTACTTGCCCTAATTTGTGGTAAGCAGCATCCGGAGCAGAAAATATTAGAGTGACGTGAATACGAGATAATGGCACTACATTGTGCCAGACGTTAATTGGGAGACAGCGTGAAACAACCTTTGTACCCAAAAAAACTTGTCTGTATTTGTCAACTTAATATTAATATATTATACATCTTAATGGTTCTACGTCTGAGCTATACACGTCAGTAATAATCATTAAACATGCTGTTCAATGCTGAACTGACTGTTCTCATCTAATTATGCAATTAATAGTTATGTCAAAGTTTCTTTGTTGTTTTAGAGACAGCACACTTCAGGCAAAACATACATGAAATATAAGCGTTTACGATGCCTGGAATTTAATTGGTGGTAGGCTCTTGTAGGTGTTATGGAAATATGTTTTGAAAAATAAGAATGATTTATTGTATGTTTTACTAATTTTGGTTGAAAGCTAACACAGAAAGACATTGGACGACTGTGTTCAATTTGTTTATAAAAAAAATGGGTTAATGTAAGGTTTGTTCCTTACCGATTCTATACTGACATAACATAAACGTCAGGAAGTAAGCTTATAACATTTTTGTAAGACATACCAGGGGCAACCGATAATTATTCAATTGTCTCAGCATTTACAGTTATTGATTATTGGAAACAGATTCTAAATTTTAAAATTGGTGTCAAATATGGCCTTCTGGAAGATGAGAGGTAGGTGTTATTATTTTTTTGTCTATTTCCCCTGGAAGATTAATTTTGACCTTTGATTTCGGAGAGGAAAAATTGTAATTTTCCCCTCCACCAAATACCAACGGCTTGTCTTTCAGCATATTGGAGTCTGAGGAACCGAGCTTAGTGGGTGAGCGGTAACGCTCTGGTCTCATATTCTGGAGGACGCGGGTTCGAATCCAAGTCCGGCCATTCAGATTTGGATTTTCCATGTTTTCCACAAATGATACCAGGCAAATGCTGAGATAGTTCTTTCAAAAGCCATTCCAGTGAAGGAATCATGAAAAATCAGCGTTTCGCAACAGACTCTGTTGTCTTCATCAGGAATAGCATAGCTTCACGTATAACTAACACACTTATTTTGACTACCTTGTTCAGCTCACCACCTTGAAAGCTTCTCCAAAAGTATAGTAATCAACCACACAAGGCAGTCACATTAGGAATATTATCATGGCAGTTATGCTACACCTGAGGAAGACATCAGATCAAGCTGTCGAAACGTTGTATTTTTTTTTACTGTATCTTGCTAAACATGTGCGAAGATTATTTTCCAATAGCGGAAATACTTCTGTAACCATTGCGGGGTACTGAGTTTTGCCATTGAATACTTTCCACCTCTATTTCGCTTACTACTTGATTTCTGCAAACTACTTGGCGATTGGATACTCCAATTGTACACTCTCTACATCGTTATGCAACAGCGCAATTGAGACTGAAGACTCAACCGAGAGTCTTTCGAATTTCAACGTCCCTGAAAGGAACATCAATCAGTGAAAGAATAACGGCCTGGAAATTAATGCATTCCAATCATGTCTTCAATCAGCTAGTGACAAAACTATCGCATCGGCGAAGAAACTACCTTGTATTTGATACTGTCATCGACGCCAGAAGAATAATAATCAGAATATCATGTTCTCTCTATATGTTATAGGAAGCCGAGATGGCCAATTAGCTGGTAAGTCTTATCCGGAGATTTCTTCTTAGACTTTTAAACCATTAGTTTCGATACATATATGTAAGCACAAATGAAACCACCAAACGACTTTTTTTTTTTAAAAAAAATCAGCTTGTTTCCATTAAATATTACGTTATCTTCATACAGTACTTTCGCCAAAAAAAATCAGCTTGTTTCCATTAAATATTACGTTATCTTCATATAGTACTTTCGCCATTGTAACCGTAGTTCTGGATACCACGTAAAAATTAGTTTACAAAATTAAATGAGAGATCATGTATGGATAAGTTTGTATTCTTTACACACCACGATACTTGTTGTGTAATCTTCTATCGCATGGCAATTAAAACAGTAACCATTTTCGCACAGTATATTTATGTAACCTGAATATTATTTAATTAAATACTGGAACTTGCAAAATTAATCTTTGGAAATGGATTATGTAATGACAGAGAATTTAGCCCAATCCATATTTCAAATGGCTGTGTTGTTTCGAAAAAGACGGGCATATAAAAGATCTTGGAGGTTAATGTTGCGGAAAATGTTAGGAGGTATTCTGCTGCTATTCATATTTTATACCTATTTTACAGTAGGAATATTTTCCCGATCGATACCTGACTGCAAATGAACATGGATGTTAGGCAGCTGTATACTATTCTCAATGGGCTATTAGCAACCACCTACAGCGTTCATGAAATTTGATAATGGCTTACAGGAATCTGATAGATGGTGAGTGGCAGTTTAATAATCAGCTCTCTACAGTAAAGCCCCAATCAACTAGAATAACTGGACTAATCGTTTCAGGGATAAACAATTCCCAGAGAGAAACATTTTAGAGTCCATTGCTATCATCAGATTTTAATATACTAGCAAAGGATTGGAGTTTATCATTAATTACAATGGTATCTGCGAAAGTCGATGAATGTTTCTGTTTCCTCTGTACGAATTTCAATGGTATGTCTACAAGGGAAATTGCTTTTGGGTGTGACGTGAACTCAGTGGTCTCAGCAGCGTTTTTTGATTCCGACGTCAATTTGTTCAGTCAGTTTAAGGACATTAAGGAACAAATATCTACGAGTAAAATAGATGCACCAAGGGTGTGCCGAAGAAATTCTTGTAAATCCTTAATGCAGGGAAATGACAAAAAACCTAACGTATTTCAGAAGGCGATTATAGGTACCTCGCCATTTTAATACCTTATAATGCACTTAAACTTTCTGATCTCTAGATCCATGACTAGCTGCAGATGACTCAACGGTAACTATTGTAAGTAACTTCGCTGGGGTAACTATCGTGTAATTAATACAGTTGTTCTGCCCAATACAAAGCCGTCTTTCAAGTGGTTTCTAGCTATCTCTTGGCTTGAGAGGCTTAGTGGAGGATACTTAGCAAGAATTCAACGACTGCTTTTATTTTCTGTTCCTGAAATTATTGTTGCAGGCTGCTAGCCGCAACACGAGCATAGTTTCACTGTTTAATTATGAAAACACTGTTTTGACGTTTTCTCTGTATGTGTGGTTGGGCCTGACTACTAGGAACTACCCACGCGCGTTTGAAACAGCATATTATGATGTAACGAGAATTTGTGTCTGTTAAGCTGAAGCACTTAGAGGAAGGCTGCCTGCGGCCGGATAATTTCGTGTTTAGCTGAACGCATAATCCTTTCCGTCAAGTTCAACGCTAGCTTTAAAATTCATGAAATCTGACAACAGTTCTTATGCATACGTATTTTCTGTGAGCATCATATGTGAAAAAAAAAAACATTTTATACTTTTCTGTATTACTAAAAAGTTTAGTCACAATATGTTAAATAATATAGCTACAGTATATTTGTTAAATAGATAAAATCAGTTAGAACAACCCTCTATTAGTAGCTACTATTGGTTTTCTCTCTTTTTTTTTTTTCTTCTTTTTTACCAGAGATAGCATACTTCCGAGCAAGTGTACACAGTGGAATCTGCCGAAAATTTGTTATCGTCACTCTAAACAAATATACGTCATCATCTTTTCGTCGAGGGTAAACTTTTTTTTTTTTTATTATTATTATTTAATGGCTTTTGGCATCTTAGGCCATACAGCCAGCCTGATGAGTTTTTCCGGATAATTAGACACACCACAGGACGGACATGACATTCACAGACACAACACTTAAACACCCATGCCCGTGGCCGGACTCGAACCGGCGACCTTCGGCACGCGGGAGGGTAAACTTTGATTGATCCGTCGCTGCTCGGAGCCACGTGCGTTGTGGGCTGAGTCCCGAAACATTGATTGCCGGTGTGCGCTGCCTGTGCGGTGTGTGTTTAGTTAGTATGCAGATTAACACGGCCCGCTGGAGCTTATTGGAGGATTACGTCGTGTCATCTGGACGCGCACTCGTAAATACATCACCCAGAGTGACACGCAAGCCGGGGGACCAATACAATGCGCTGCTTCACTCAACAGTCGACTCCTTGTGTTTCGGGAACAAGGAAAGCGATATTTTTTTATTTTCATATAAATCTGGTTGTAGGTCATTTTCAGCAGTTGCTGAACAATATATTTTATAAATAAAATACCATCTACCAATATCTTTTGTGGTGAATGCTTTTTATTCCGCAGATACGTTTATAATTATGGTGTGAGCTATCATCAGTTGCCGTAAATGTATGGTTTTACATATGTACACTTACACATAACAGAAATACATAAAATATTAAAAATTAACAACCACAAAAAACACCTGTTGGCAGTTTAAGTTACCAGACACACAAAGCCGTAGTAATGGGAAAGATAATACTAAACGAATTCACCAATTTAACAAATAAAAAACAATTCAACACACTAAACACAAAAAATACAGAATAAAACTGATAGAGACACTTTCATCATAGTCGCAAACACTAAATCAACCCCAACGGCTGACAGAAGCAAAGAGGCAATTTAACAGAAGATAAATACGGATACAATAACACAAACAAAACGGGACGAGGTTGACACTACTATCATAACAACATGGGTAAACATGCCGTGTTTAGCGCACTTGTTTAGCTACAAGCAAAGGCTTGTAAATAAAAAATTAGAGGAATATTCAACCCTCAACATCAAAACACAAGTCTGTGAAAGTGACAAGACGGGCTCCATATCGAAACAGATCTTTAAAAGCGCATAAAATTCTGTTCTTGGCCGGCATGTGAAAATTATCACCATACCTGTGAGCACAGTATCTGTATTGATCGAATATCATTTTGGGGGATAAAAACAGTCACCACAACTGTTGTTTGTAAATTGGCATTTTGTTTACAAAATTTATAATTCATTTTAAAGCAGCTGCTGCGTAATGCAAAACGATTAAAGTTCACTAAAATCTGATTTGGCAGTAATCTCCTTAAGAAACATATTATTTAACAGTTGTCATACCTCTGTAGGTGAACTGCCTCATCATTTTTGACACATACTTTTGTTCGGTACGTTTAAGTATTAAATTTCTTCTTTACTTTTAACTGTAGTTGAGGTCTTATATTTTATGTTTTCCATAAGGTTTCACTTTTGCTGTCCACTGTATTGTAGTTATTCTCCTTGTCATTGATTTGGTTTGACCCGCACTGCACAGCGATCTCTTATCAATCAGTTGCTTCGATTCAGTCAGTCATCATATGTATCTACAAATTTTAAATGAAAAATCCGTCTTTTAACAACTGGTTTTTTTATTATCTCTCAGACGCGTTTCACCTCCTCTGAATAGGGCATCATCAGTGAGAATTTTTGGTTATGAAAATTACATGTTGATCAGGAACAGCTCTCCTTGCATGTTCTGTGTAGCCCGATTTGGTGTTGGTTTTCTCATCACTCCTATTCCACTTTTGAGGTCACTATTGTAATGTGTTTCTTTCTTTTTGCACTTTTTCTTATATTGAATATCACAAATCACATTCCTCACTATTTACATTTGTGTACAGTGGTACATGTATCATATGTATCATTTCTAAAAGCTTTCTAGCCAACATAGTTAACTAAAATCGATGTATGAAGTTAAGGAATATATTATCCGCTTTGGTAACATCGTTAACTAAGAGAGAAGTTTTTATAAATTAAACATTATTAATTATGGGCAATCAGGATCACAGAGTGAAGCTGCTGGGTTTCCCTGGCGACGATACAGAGTGGTTGCATTACCACCAGATAGCAGCACCACATAATACACTGTGTGTGTTTTCTAGAGTTAGTAGCATTACGAATATTTTTGTTCCAGTTAGAGGAACATTTCATCGTTTCTAATTATATCATAAGACGTTGTAAGTGTTTTGCTACGAATCTGTTTCATTTGACAAATAAACAATTACTACAAATGAGCCGCTTCCTCTTCATCCTGCCACATACCACCAGCCTCGCTGTTCATAGTATATTATTCACGAGATTTTCGCACGCGCCACCTAGTTTTTATACATTCTTCCTAACAGAAATATCTAAAAGCGGTTTTAGTTCATATGACCTTCTACAACTATTCGTGGCCCATTCCTGTGAGTCATAAATATTTACAATTTATTAAATACTGCGAAATTAACACAATATTTCGAATTTACATTTTTTATTTTTAACTGAAGACACATGTTTGTTTTATGGTTTTATGAAATTATTTAAGACCTTAATTCAGCAACTTAACAGGTAATTAATCAATATTTTTACTATTATTTAGTTCGATATTCTGTTTTTCGTCACGTGCTTTAACTGTTTAAATGGCAATGTAGATCCCGCCATTTAGCAAAGCACACGCTCAAATAATCCAGAAGACTTTGCGTGTAGTATGAATTTACTGCGACATTAGCGACGGATTAACGGAACGACCAACCATTAAAGCAACAGATATCAATCTTAACAAATGGGTCGCATTGATGATCATTCCGCCGTGAATGTTTTCAATTCAGCTTCAATTACATTTTGACATTGCCTATCTTAAAAAATAAATTTATATTAGTTTTAAACAAAATACAAAAAAGAATATGCGCAAATGAATCATACCGAATACTTTGGCATTTTACCACACTCATTACATTCCTGTATTTACTGTTAAAATTAATATGAACGCATTTATGTTTAATGAATAATATTTTTAATTTGGACATGTGAATCAGGTAAAGTTCGCTGTCTACTAGGGCTACCGATGTACGACATGCGTGGAACACAACATTAAAAACGATGCAAGTGCTCCAGATCACAAATAGTATCCTGGAATTTATTCTGCAGGTTATTTTATTTTACGATATTTCTTCTGTAGTGGCTGCTTGTATCCACAATGTCGTACCTGACCAACTGAGCACTGATACGTGCCTCGTCACAAAAAAAAAAAAAACACCTCTTAGAAAACTCTTCAGAAAATAAATACAATCGTCCACAGCATAGCTTATCCCATCATTAAACTTGACACAGTATAAAATACATCTATAGTACTATTCTGCGCCTGAGTGCTGGCTCAAAAATCGCATAAAAAGTTCTGCAGACATTTTCTCTCTTCCGACTTCCGATAAATCCATTATATGTTCCTTTCTGACATTATAAACTAGCAACAAACGCTATAGACGAAGTTTAATAACATTTTTTTCTTATTATTTAAATGTCCTGTATACCAATGAAACACTATCTCACCACACGATAAACAACTTGGAGGATCTTTGTGGTATTTTCCAACGAAATAACAATTACTACTCTCACTAATGTTTTGTACGCAGAGAACAAGTTTCAATATGCCTTTTTTTCCGGGCAAACGTTTTGCTATACCTTGGGCGTCATTTTCGCTTGTTAGAGTGATGTTTATAAGTCTGCGTGTCTCCATTGTGAACTGGTATTAAAGTGTGAATGCTTTGAATATTTGAAATATCTCAGTTTAGAGGGTTTACAGTTTACCATTATCCCCTTAACTAAAGTACTTGTACGCCCATTAGCCTCAAATTCGATTGTAGGAACAAGAAATATCTAATTGCTCGTTAGCGTTAATAAGCAATCTAACTATGAACTTAGCAAACAGTGACGATTTATTACCTCTTGTGCTATTTTTTAATTACAGTCATTAGATAAAGTATTAGGTTATTAGTTTCTACCTGATCATTCGCATTGAATTACCTTGCCAGAGTATGAAACTAAACTGGGGCATGGCTGTTGCAGTGTAACTCAAATGACGCATCATAATTAATGTTGCAAATCATACTCAGTAAGCCCAGCTTACTCAAGCTTTCAATATCATTTTATTTTATTGAAACAGTGTAGCTTTTAGAGTTCCGCAGCCAATGATAAACCGAGTCCTATTGCTGATGCTACATAGTTTTTGTGTCTGTCATGGGCTTGTAGCACTTGAAACAAATAAGATGGAGGCTATAAATTTTTGCATACTATATGTTTCGGTGACCCAAAACCAAATATCGCATTTTAAATTTTGTAAAATTATATTCTGAAGAGTTAAAAAAAAACAACTGGGAAAGAATTTTTTTTTTTTTTTTTTACCTTGGTCAGTTATAGATGTTTATACTAAGCTACTTTTTTCATTTTTCACTTCAAAATAAAGACGTAAACGACTTCCAAAGTTGTCAATTTTGGTTCCTTTTTTTTACCAGATCTATCTCCAAAATGGCATTACCTAGGAACTTTAAATTTGTCCAAATGTCAAACACCATTAGCTAGGAACTTCAAATTTGTTTACAATGTTCATCATTTGTAAGGTTACTTTAACATTTTATGGAATATCGTTCTTAATTGAGAATTTTTTGGATATGAGTATAGCTATATAACATTCTCTATTAGAACCCAACGATCCTATAAGCTGTGCGAGCGGCAACCCGGCTTGACGTTGTGAGCCGTGGAGCGTCGTCCTTAGACTAATCCGAAAACAGGTAAAGCACTGATTTTTGTACTAAGCTACCTTCCGATCTACCACATAAGATATCTATTAAGATTATCAGAATTTCTCCTTACAGTTATCAGGTTATGTGAGTAAATTGTCTATGGTGGCAACCGACCCGACAAACGTTTCAGAATCTACTGATGTCAGCAGAAATTCGTGTCGTGAGTTCTTTTACTTCATCGATAAATGAGACTGCTTTATTCTGTTCTTAATTACTGCTCCGTTCGGAGGAATTTCTTCATCAAGAATTTAATATAAATTTCTAAGTTGTATTACGTCATTTGCTACATACATTGAAATTACCAGTACATTAGAACCTCTCTAACGGAACCACCGGAAACAACAAACGGTTTCACTGTACACAGCTCTTATTGAAGGCTCATTCACGTCTTACATAGGAAGTGTAAAGTGTAAATCATGTACTTGCTATTTCCCTTCAGTCTATGACTTCTTCCAATTTTCCTCTAAAACTTAACACAGAGCAGAAAAAATTCTCATAAGTAACAAATAATATTAGTCAATAATCAGAGACATATTCTCAACAACTTCAAATTAAATGCACAGTTTCTCTTTATATGGACTCAATGAATGGTAAAATAATGAATTTCTCTCAGACGATTCCATCATTTTAGGTCATTATTTCTTCTAAACAAAACACATTTCTGTTGCGATCACGAAATATTAATATTAATCCATAGATAAATGTTCGTAAAAATCCACTTTCAGCCACGTGTTTCTGTGCGCAATGATGATAATCATATCTTTTCAAATAATACAAATCGCCAACAGTTTTGCGTTTTTTGCACAATGACTAATAAAGCGTGATATCTTCTAAATCACGTAGTGGATCGTTTACTTCTTCTTACCTGAAAAGATTCAACCATGATTTTCTATAATTAGCGGAATATTTGGTGCGATTAACAGCTTCCCTAACTAACTGACCACCTTTTTCTGGTATCACTTAAAAAACGCGGCACTTTAATTGGCTTCCATGAACTAACCCAACTTAGAGTGACTACTATAAGTCGTCATTTTCTAAGAAAAGTCAGTTAAAGACCAACACTTATTCCGAATCAACTTCTTAAAACAACAGATGGTTCAGCCAATAGTTACACGTACAAATTTCTCTTCTCTGACACTCACAAATAGCAGTCCCACACTCCCGCGATGAAGCCACGCTCTTACTTTGCTCTGCTATTTATAACTTCTCTCTGAATATCTAATTCGGATGCAGTGTTTCCGTCTCGTCCCCAAAGTGCGGTTTCTGCACGGAACAGATCTGTGGCAGTAAATTCTCCTAGACGTGAATCTGACATATCGCCAAGCGCGCAAACCGCAAAACTTACTGTAAATAAACCTGAATAATATTGTTATTGTACTTAACGCAGCCCTAGAACATTTACAGTATGTTGATTTGTATGACAACGAGAAGATTACAAACACCAAATAAAAATTCCTATGTGTTTTTGTAGCAAAAATTAGCAGTGGCAAAAGTATATACGACTGCAGCTGTGTTTGGTTGTCCCACTGGTATTAGCAGCGGTTCTGGAAGGCTTTTGCACTGCGCTGCGCAGCCCGGTGCCAGGTCCTCGTTACGTTACGTTACGGGGGCCACCGGGGTCGGGACAGGGGGGATAAAAACTAATGAGCCGCTTTGTATGTAACACTGTTTTAACGAAGTCTGCGCACGATGGCGGCCGATACCCGGTGCGGTGTTAACGAGCTGGCTCCAAGGTCGCTCGCTGTGCAGTGCTGCCTGCGTTCAGGGGTACTTGTGCTGACGAACGGTTGTTACGCTCGTCGAAACAATCGAACGACCAACGAATCCGCGAATTACCTGTCCCGGAAACTCGCTGAATCACTGGAAGCGACAGAAGCAATTACTATCTAATAAATGTGCAGGTTTTTTTATTTTATTTTTTGTAAAGTGAAGTCATTGTGTTTCAGAAAGGTGTGTAATTTAGCCCACAAGTAGGAAGCAACTTCATCATTTTTCCAATAGTGTTTTCAGACTTAGATGACATTTTTGCCTCTGGTGGGATACCTCTTGTGAGAGTGAAAGAATTCATCTAGAATATATATCAGATGATGCAAAAGGGAAAATAACAAAAAAACTGAAGTGATAAGTAAAATAATTTGGACAGAAATTCTATTCAATAAATTGATGTTCATTGCAGCAGATATAAGAATGAAGCTAACGAAAACATTGGTGTGGTGTGTAAAGAATAGCAGTGCCACATGAACTGCGGGAACAACAAAATGAAATTGAGGTTTTTGAAATGTGGTGATACTGACGAATGGAATTGGTGTATTACCAGTGAAGAAATAGTTAGGCAGTATTTAGTGAAACTGGACCTGTGAGGCATCTTAAGTTTGAGGTGAGAGGTATGCGCTTTACAGATATTGAATTAAGAAAGCCTGGGTAATATATTAATGGAAGAAAATGTGTAGGATAAAAAAATAAAATAAAATAAAATCAGGATGGGTTGACCGATGTCAGTTAAATATGTAAATGTAATTTTTAATGCGACATCTTATTAAGTGTTTAGGTTGGCAAGACACGTGAAAATAGGAAGAGAGAGGAGAATCTTTGAAGAGATGGAGGATAGAACGGAGAAAGTTGATTATGGCCGGGTGTGAAAAATAGCAAACGTAATTATTGAATTTAATTTAATGTACAGACTTTATCATTATTCTTGGTCGCCGCTGAAAAATCCTATCACTCTTATCTTGCACAATCCTACACCAATGTCATCCTAAGAAACAGTAACGCAATACTGGCTCGTCAGTATTACGTTACGGCCAAGAATAATGATAAAGTGTGTAAAAGGAAACTTTAAATGTTATTAAAGTAAAGTTTAATGTTTCATGAATCCTGTTGTAAAAGAGTTTGTAGTAAAAAGAATAGTGAAACAACTCCAGTGAGCATTTCCTATTTTGTGGAAGCTTACCAAAATTAACACACGGATTTCTCACACCGAGTCTCTAAAAAGTGTAATAGTTGATAAAGGATAAAGAGCGTATTAGCTACCCATCATTTGAAAAGACTAACTGGCGACTTAGTTGAAGATGGCTACAGAAGACCGACCCATTGGTCGATCACAGAAGACGATCACCATAGAATTTGAACATCCATATCCTTGTAACGCAAGGTACAAGGAAGTCTGATTAATGTGCTTTTAGCGTCAAAGATGTGAATTTATCTTTAATTCATTTCAGTCAACAATTATTACTTATCTAATTGAATCAGAAACCCAACAGCTGTTCCATTTATAAATGTTGAAAAGTTCTTTGCATCATTACATGAATGAAATATTAGAATCTGTTACACAATTAACTAACATTATTAGTAAACTTATATTTTGTTTAAAGAATTCCACCAAGTTTCTTGACAGTAATTACCTGGCAAATTTTAAAAATATTACGACGTAGGTAAACTGAAAGTAAGGTTAAGATGATCCCTTTTTATCGACCAAGAACGTCATTTCTCTACGAATAATCAAAACGAATTGTGAAGTATTTGTGGTGATAGCATTAATTAAATTTGATAGTGCTGGAGGATTGAAACCCTTAAAAAGTTGCGACATTAATTTTTAACCATTCCTCTAAGTAATCATTCTTGCAGTAAGACACGAAAATATTGATTGGATACTATTTCTTCATTTATTGTTAGTTCTTCGATTGGTTTCATTAAAGGCCAATTCACACTAGCGGTCAGCTCAGGTAAAAGTCGCTATACACGTAACACGGTGAGAGCATTTACACTACGCGGCCCGGTCAGGTCAGGGTAAGGCAGGTCAACCTGAAGATCGCGCCACGACCGATCAACAACGGTCAAGACCTGAGCTGAGCTGAGCTGACCGTGCAACATTCATGTTAGATCAGATCAAAATGGGCGATGAACGACTGAAATCTTCTGCTCCTAACCAATAAAAGAAATTAAAAATTAAGATTAAATGTTATAACAGTATGCTATTTCTGCTTACTATAAAGTATGAAAAATTTAATATAAATACGAATATTATTACTGTACACACTTTGAAAATAAATTTGGCCGGAATTTGAGCCTTGAAGGCCTAAGAAATAACTGCGAAAATCGCGCGTATGAGACAGTTCAGAGCCAAGGAGCTAGATAGCGGCAGCACATATCAAAGACATATTAATAAACTTATTCACTGGCGTCGACTTTCGTTAAGTAACTATTACACAAAAAAATTAAAATGAGACGATTCTTCTTTCATCCTATTACAAACTACGAACCTTATTATTATTCTGATTCGTGATATTTTCGCACTGGTCATCTACCAAATAGCTTAATAGTATTACTGATCATGATACTTCTCAGGAGGTGATTACCCATTCCTTCAGCCGTTCTTTCAGACGTGATCATTCTCTGAAGTCAGAGTATCTTCGGACGATAATAACGGTGGGTCAGAGCAGTCGCGGAGCTATGCAAATCAGACGGTAATTGCGAAGCGGCTGGGTGGGACGCCATGCCAAGCCAATTCGCCCGCCACGCGAAACCAAATCCAATTCGACGCACAGCACAGCCACCCCACATTTTTGGGGAGGCGGTGGGGGAAGGTATTAGCATAACAGACAACCCTCCGTGAACCTTGTGTAACCTCTTTCCCGTTTACTACCAGTCTGTAACACAACTCTTTCGCGTAAGAAATGTAAATTTAAACTTCACCACTCACAAACAAACCACTGCATGTAAGTTGATAATTCGGTCATATTTACTGTAGCCGATTTGGTTGGGAACAGTGTCATTAGATTTTATAAGAGATAAAGCCACTACCTGATATTAATGTGGTATCATTCTTCCACCATCAACGTAGTGGCTACAACTACTTTCATTACTACATTAAGTCGAATTCTCGTCTAATTGATACTAAGATGGCTCAAAAATCGTTGTTACCGCAATCATAAAATTTAAATACAAAATAACTGTATCAATCTACCCAACTCAAAAGTAATCAAGTTTTGTAATCACATTTTCATTCCCTTTATTGGTTCACTCAACAGGATTTTGTTGACATTCAAGTTGATCTCTCTGTTTCCTCAATTAAGCAAACGACATTCGATTATCTAGTAACACGTGGATTTCTATTCTGTTCCGTTAGTACCAGTTACTCTGTAACTGGTTCTGGTATGGTGTATCCATTTTTCTACAGCCTGCTAAATACTAATTCGTCAAGGCTTCATCCTTTTGAACTAGTATTCTGCTAGAGACAGTATTCATTATCGTACAAATTACAGGAGTCGTTAAGTTTATATAAATCTTAATATTTCGTATCTAATTTACGGTAATTTTATGGAATTTATCTCCCGTAGATAAAGGTGAATACATTTCTAGAAAATTGTATCTCTTTCATTCGCTGTTACAGCATTCTTCCATTTTTATTTATCATTCTCCTCTTAACCATTCTTCGTATAACATTGTAGCATTCCTTTCACCAATACAGATACATATTAAAACAATTGAAGTATCTTGACAGCATCAGAGCTAGACATAAAATATGTAACGCAGTTATATTGTATAAAAACAAACCCACTAAGTCACTTATGTAAAGAATGAGTTAAAATCAGTAATGTGTTTCCTTAAATTTTTATCTTTCCACGACGCGAATCTTTTGGTGCAATTTTTCTGATTGTGAGTTCTCTAAAGTATGTTATGAACGCATATAATTTAACATACATAAAATTTAAGAAAATGGTTCAATAAAATGCCGATAGAAGCTGCAGAATAAGAGATTTCTAATATTATTTCTGTTTAACCTATGAGTTATCTCTACTGATATTTTCTTCCAGGCTAGTTATGTGAGTTGTGAAATTGGGAACCTACAATGGAAGCTAAATCGTAGATTAATCTGTACAATCACAAATTTACAGTATAATTGGATCGACAATCATGCCAACCTTGCCTTGTCCCATCAAATACTATAGTTTTTACTTGATCCACCGGAACACCGTATCTTCAAAAATGAATACTTCTCCAGCAGTAGTGGAAAAAGCAGTACAGCTGGTATCCATAACTTCAGGGAAAATGAGTTTTTAATACAACGATCATCTGACTGATAAAAAGAATCAATTTACATACGCACAGAGACAGAAAATTCCTGTCATCAGTTATTGGAAAATAACAAATTCCGTCTTTAAAAAATTCACATTTTTCTACTTTTAATTTGCTTACGTCTAATAAAGATTTATAAAAATATTTATAATTTTGTATTACTAACATTTAGAACTACAACTCTATAATATTTTCAGTTAATGAACTTTCTACATAAAATTCAACCAGCTGATGCGCTATTACGTACACGCCCGGCGATCAAAGTTAATTCCAGTAGCCACCAATCTTTGCTGGCGTCTGGTTCAGAGTAATTGGAAACAGTGTGTCTTGGGGTAAACAGAGCGGCTTGGCACGTGTGGGAGGTCAGAGGTCAGCTAACCCTGTGCGAGACGCGGGTAGTAGTCCTGCGGGAGGCGGCGAGTGGGATAGTGTTCCCCCAGGACGCCACGCCGCATAACGAGGCATCCAGGGTGCTCTCTTCAAAGCAAGTCGGCAGTCCCGCTTATCAACGCGTATCCTCAGGGGCGCCTCCGACGTTGCTCTTATCCCACAAGGAAATCATGGAACTTTCGTTACGACATACTACTTGCAGCTGATGGTACTACTTTACTGCCATTTTTTTTCAAGGAACATTCGAATGACACATACGATTTCCTACTTGTTACGGAACGCAATTCTCTTGATTTATGATCTTTGTATTTCCCGACAACTCTTCCCTCTAATGGCAAATGCGGAGTCTCCAAAAATTTGACTTATGATCGTATCTTTAAGATTCTTAAACAAATAACTTCAATTATTCATTATTTTCCATTATGCGATCATTTCCTGCTTTATGTTCTCTATCACTTCGCATATTGCACACGTCTACAATTGCTCCAATTACTACTTTTCAAAGCATGGCTTTATTACGAGCCTTCAACATTACACAGAGAGATGCTTTTATTATTATATCTCTTCCCTAAATAAATCTAATTATAGATATTTTCGTTGCTTCATCCATCTTCTGCAGCTTTATTTTCTCAGTAACAAGATTTTCCTAATATGTACAACTGTTTTGTTATAATTTGACAGTCATCTTAATTACATTTTTATTATTTCTGCATATGTTCCTGGAACAGCTCTCACTCCCGTTCAAGTTCTTCTCCAAATATTTTGTTGATACCAGTTAATCATCTCTATACTTTCAAATTTATCATCAAAAATAAAGATCTCACTGAAGATCGATTCAAACTGGTATCTCCTCTACAAATCTTTATTTTAAATTAAAACATTAACAATTTCTCTATTGTCATGTTCAGTATTTGTGCTTGCAGGCAACAGAATCAAGTTCTTTTCTTCTGATGCTTTTTTGGTCTAATTTAATTTTTTTCCTGTTTAGTCTCCACATTCTTAAATTATTAAAAATATTTGTGGTGATTTGTATTTAATTTTTTAAAATTCTTGCTTAATTTAAAATTTCTAAAAGCATTTTTAAAAATGCATAAATTGTATCAACCTATCTACAATTACAAAATAATTGGAATACCAAATTTCTTCTGCTGCAGAATTGAAAGGATTTAGTGCGTCGAATATTTATGAAATATTATCTTGTAAGAGAGGAGGAGACCTGGGATGTTTCTAGAATATTCTCTGTTCTCATTCTGAACTGAAACGTTCAGATTAAAATGAAAACACAGTCGTTTTTGCAAAGGTACCTACAGTGCGACTATATGAGGCGGTTGGAAACTCAGTAATATTTCATAAAAATTAGCCTTTATCTTAAATCTTTACAATTTTTTCTTTGTATTTCTAAAAGTCGTATCTAAGCTGTGATGAGAAGCAATATCTACCTGTTGGAAAGGCAACTCTTAAGTTTGTAAGCTCTTATTCTTCAGAATATAATTCTTTTGTGCCTGAACAACCTTGTCTGCTAGCATTTTGAATTGAGTTTGAATAATCTCTTAATTTCTTCTCGCACTCCCCAGAGATTTCATCAATGCTAAGAAATCTCATTAACTGCTGTCACCTTTCTTGAATTCAGATCGTTCAGACCCCGTCAAATTTAGTTACCCACGGAATTTCCCTTCATTGATATCTGAATTTTTTTCTCGTTTCCAGTGAGCTACTGTTCTGGTTTTCTACGTTGTATTTCTCTTTATTTTCCATCTATTCTTTCTTTGGATCTTATATTCGGCTTTCTGCCTACAATTTGTTTTTCCTATGTTTCACAGTTTATTACAAACTTTTTTCTTTGCCTTTTTTTACGTTATGTTCCTTCCATTTCTAACAAACCATACTACAGTTTTTTCCTTGAGGTTGATGATTTCTGTGTTTCCTCCTACAACCATAAATTCTAATATTTCATCACTGATGAAAGGTTTATGCTACTTTCGTTGTCGAAACTTAACAACAGCAATTTTTTGCATAAACTAATAGTCTCTCTCCCTCGAGTACATTACATTAATCATCAGTTAAATTTACTTTACTCATTTTTCGTAGCTTTTACTTTATATTTTCTGTAAATATCGTCTTTGTTTGTCCCTTTCCAGTCTCCTGTTCCTCATTCGAGTTTAAGGCTGCTTTATATGGATTTAAAAATATCAGGCTGTGAATAGTTCTCCTGCTCAGCGTGTTCCGTGCCTTTGTTAGGAGTTCATGATTTTCAATTTTTGTCGGTGGAAAATAGAGACGGTATCAGCTGTCAAAATCGTTAATTTCAGAGAATTTCTGTTATCTGGTTTAGGGCAAAGGCTCTGTTGCCTATAAACCTGAAATTTATCCCAAATATCAGCCATATTCTGTCTTAAACAAACAAATACTATAAATATTTACTTGTCATATATTCTGAAAGTTGTAAGAAAAACAAATCAAAGATTTTATTTCGCATTCAGTTTACTTGCGTTAACACTACTTGGTCGCAATTGCGTGTGGGAAGTACTACTTATACAATATTTGATTGGAGTAGACATTCGGAACGGACTCCGAGACCTAACCTAAATATACAACAAGCACTGGTTCCTGCGGCAGGCGACAGCGCACTAACCTACCACATCCACAGGTACCAAGCTCTTTACGGAATTCTGATTGTTCTAAGTTCGACTGGCACTTGATCGATTATTTATCATGCTGACCTCAGAACTATTATAATATTGAACTATAGCTGCTGTCTGTTTAATCTATAACGTGTCAGCAAATATCCATTTTGAAACACAAAACTGAGAGACCCTATACAAGACATGTGAGTTAGATGTTTTTGAGATAATACACTTTTGCTTAATTATATGAAACGCTCAGGTTAATTCTATAGCGTTTTATTACGTGACGCTATGGTAACGACATATATCGGTTCTTCTCTACAAGTGTCCTTATATCCGACAGATGGCCTCACAATAATAGGATAGCAGCCACCGATTGAGTGAAACAAAGTTATCGGACGTGGCAATGATTGATACGTTAGGATTAAAGTTATGAACAGGTGTTTTCTCTGGCTTCACGCCTCAACGACTTCGAGGCATCAGAGGCGGGAAAGGACTGGGGACGAGGAAAAGGAAATATTTTGACTATCGCCTTTTAAAAGGAATCATCCCAGCAATCATCCGGAGTAATTTGGGTAAACCATGGAAAACCAAAATCTGGATGGCTGGACAGGGATTCGAACTGATGTCCTCTGAGAGCATTGCTGCTCATCTACCACGCTCGATGTGAACAAGTGGAGTTGAATTTAAGCTTGAATGAAATAACAGACGGTGAAAAACTATGATGGCAGTATCGAGTACGAAAACGCGTAGGTAGTGCAACTTTCATTCATCAATTGAGTCTTTAACTTTGACTAAAGATTGGCAATTCAACAATTACACTAATACTGCTGGTATTTCAACTTTAAGTTCTCAGAATCATTCATTTATTCCTTTTTAAAATGGTGGCCATGGGGTGACAAGTTAAGAAATTAGATATCAATTTGTTTTTACAGAAACAAATATTGCGCTAAGACTCAGAGGACCGCTCATTAGGATATTCGGAGGAAGAGCTACGTACTCCTATCTCGACATGCCGCATTTGAAGTGGGAGTTCAGTACTAACTCCACCTCTGGAGTTTCCTCCATGGTACTCACTAAAAAGGAACCGAATGGTGAATGATATGCGTTCCAGAACCTCATCTTCAATGAAGAATCCTCATTTTTATACCCAGTCATCATGGCTGTATAATGAAGGGCTACCGGCTGAGGTACTGATCCTTAAGATGTTTATGTCACTGTAACAAAATATATGTTCTTTTATAATTCACCGCACAACCTACACTTTATACACTCATCTGTTAGAAAGAGAGGGAAATTTTTTTTGTTAAGGGCCAACAGTCAAACAAAAGAAGTTTTACTTGTGATGTGTGTTACTATATAATGCAAGAGGTTTTTTTTTTTTATCTTGAGCTAACCTCCTATTCTCTATATACCGCTCACAACACATGTTCTTAATTATCTGCTTCACATATTCTAATATTTAGTTTTCTCAATAGATCTTACTTTGTCCAGTATTAAATTACCCAATCCTGCATGTCTTGAAATGGGCCCCATTTCATACTTTATTTGTACATTTAATTTTCAGCATAATTCTATAGCATGCTGTTTGAAAAATACAAACGCTACGTCTGTTTTCTGATTTTTTTTTCACAGTATCTAGTTTATTTTCTTTTGTTAGTGATCCGCGTTCTTCAGAGAATGAAAGGCAGCAATATTCCGCATCAGGCTCAACGTCAGGGGCATGACGGGACGCAGACATTTAGCTGGTGTCTGGTCGCATTACGCCCCCGCAACATGTGAACGCAATTAAGTTCGGACCCGATCGCCGGATAGCGGACGCTAACACGACTGTAGTGACCTGTTCGAGCGGTAATCGGTAGCGTAATGGACTGCAGCCACTCTTACTGTAAATTCAAGAGAATTGAGTGCTCAACTACACTAGATAAAAAATGTACATAACTCCGTTCTCTGGAATATGTACCAGCCTTCAATTTGATATTTGTTTCTAACTTATTAGGAAATACGCCATATTTCTTACGGCCTCTGATTTACGCAGAAGAATCTTTTTTCTACAATTTCTAGTGTTTTATTAACTTCTGCTCCATCGCAATTTTTTAATTTTTCTTTACTTATGGCTTTACGCCTCGTTGACGTCGAGGTCATTAGAGGCAGGAAAGGACTGGCGACAAGGAACGCGAAGGAATTCTGCCATGGCCTTTTGAATGAAGCATCCCGACATTCGACTGGAGTGATTTGCGGAAACAATGGAAAACTCAAATCTGGATGCCCGGATGGAGATTCGAACCGCCGTCCTGAATGCGAGGCCAGAGCGTTAACCACGCTCGGTACCTTCGCAATTCAGATCAGTTCAATTCAACGTGAACTCTTCTCGTTTGCCATCTGATTTACAGTTTATTGTTAGTGTACAAAGTTGTTAATATTTCGGACATTGAATCACATGACGCAGACTTTGTTTCGCTAGTGTATGCAGCGGCATTGAGATAGATTCCATTAACTGATTATGAATATATATACAAAAAAATTAAAATTTCGATAAAAACACGAATAGCATTATAAATAATACATAAGGTAACTGAAAAGGTTAAAAGTAATGCAACTGTGATTGTGTGTTCTTTACCATGGAGGCCGGAACAGGAAAATAACTGTAATGATAAAAAAGCATGGAAAGGCAATGCATATATAATTGCAAACGGATGGATGTTGTAGGAACAGTAAGGTTTAACATCTTTCAAAGTAGAAAACGATGATAGCAAAATAGTAGGGGTACTTTTAAGGCAGTTATTATTTAAGATTTCTATTTACAGAGAATAGAGACAATAGTTTCTCAAAGTACATATTGAGACCAGCGTTTCAGTATTAATGTTGCGAATACGCCTTAAGGATATGCACATAACAATATGTTCGGTAAATTTATTAAGTGTTAGATGACCATATTTCAAAAAATATTATTGTTTTGACCATGGTATAAAAATCATGAGGATGATGCCATGAATTTTTTCATTACCTATTCCACTGAAAGTTAGTACCCAGTTGAATTAATATAATTGTGTTCTTTGGAAAATTTTACACATAATTTATTTATTTAGTTCAGTATAAAATTAAAATAAATCAACGAGAAAATAATGAAGTTGAAACAAAAACAATGTAATATGATTATCTGATATTAAATATGCCAGAACTTGACACGGAGGTCATGTAACTTTAAAACTTATTGTGTAACTGATTGCTACTCTTTACTAAGATCTCCGTTCTTCTTTTAAATACTTTTCTTTAGAAATCATTTAGCCAGCCACTACTTAATGAAGAGTCGCGTACAGCTTCTAATTCTTGTTGAGGACTACGATGTCTACTTGGAAAGATGAAATTGAAAAAGGAATTGTGTTAAACAGACTTCGAATGGAGCTGAGCTTTTAAGATCTTAACTTCTACCTCTTGAAAGAATCCGATGTTTGCTTTGTAAACCAGACTTTCTGGCTTTGTTAATGGATAATGATATTTATTGGAAAACTGACTGACAAGGGCCTCTAGAACAGAGTCCATTGTCACTGCTACTGAGAACAAGGGAACATGATTTCATTAGATCTGAGGTCTCTAATTGATCGTATGGAGGCACTGAGGTTTTGTTGCTCGAATGCGGTATAGTTGGTTCGGATAACTCACCATGGCAAATCCTCATCATAATTAATAATTAATTTGCCCCCTTACTATGTTGAATTCAGAAGACAGTGAATTCATAGAGTGAGTGTGGTGGATGAGCGGTAACTTTCTAGCCTCGCATTTGGGAGGATTCGAGATCGAAACCCTTCCGGCCAATGTGAAAAGTCAGTTCCCTCATTTCAGCACATTATGGATTTCAGATTACAACCAAAAGGATAAATAACTCTCTGCTGATTAAAAGTTAGTTATTGTCTTAAAATCAATCTACTCCACATTAATTAACCTGCCTTACATTTTTCACCATTTAACTTCTTTTTCAAATACTGCATGAATTATTTACAAATGGTTTTTTGTTTTTACGCACTAAATTAAAAAACATTCTTCAGTACTCAGATTCAACTTACTATTTCGCTACAACGAATACAATTTTCTGAAATCAATGATATCCATCAAATCGAATCCAGCTCACAGGTTAGCCAACTAAATTATCTGCACTCCCCTCGTACGTCAACATATTATTTACATACATTATTTCATTTTAATTAGTTCTATGGTCGTCACCTCACCCCATCCTGCCGTACAGATTTGGGTTTTCTATAGTTTCCAAAAATCCCTACAGGGGAGTGCCGTGATGATTCCTTCAAAAGGCCTCGGCCGAATCCCTTCCATTCCTTGCCGCAGTCATTTCCCGCCTGTAATAATCCCGACGTCGTTGAGCCAGAAGAAAGAAAAGTAGTAGAAGACGTCTTAGGTACATTACGAGTTGTATTGCTTTGTAAAGCTTTCCTCTTTTGAACCGTGTCTCCTCTACCCAAAGCAAGGCAGTTTATTACTGACTTGTCTCCAGCATATTGCCGTTTGAGGAATGTAATAAGAGAGGCTGAGGAATGGCAAGAGCGAGGAAAGATTGGAAGCGGCGACGCCGTGTGCAAACATAAACAAGCAAACCAACCATTAATCTTATTTAGCTCAATTGTTCCTCGGAGTTAAAGTTCACCGCGTTGATAAAAGACCGGAGCCACCTAAAGAGGGGATCGTATTTCGCCGGGGAGGCGGCGTCTTTGTGCAGCCGTCTGTGTAAAGTAAGTACTTTGCCCGGTAACGTCGGGAGGCAGCGAGGCGCAGAGAGAGCGCCATCCAATATTGGGAGAGGCGCTGCGAGCCTATCAGCGATCACGGACGCCATATCGCGCAGACAGCAGACAGCTCGTTAAGGTGCGCCAGCGAGCGAGGTGGCGCTACCCTTCAAACAGAGTCATTCGCCATGCGACGCTACAGAGGAAGTCGCTCCACTTCCACGGCATACACCAAAGACTTTCCTCGGAGTCGTTTCTCAAAACAATAACAAGGAAACTATTCTTTTTTCCTAATATGGCCTTTGGTCTTTCCGACCATTTAGCCAGCTCCAATTTGTTTATGTACCCGCTGTTGTATCAGGGTTTCATTATGATATTGTGGACACTACAGTGAGGATAGCACAAGACGAACACAACACTTAATTAAAACCACCCATGCCCGAGACCGGACTCGAACCGGCGGCCCTTGCAACGCCTACACTGCCAGGGCCGGCGAAAATAATTTCATTCTGTGATGTTATGTTAATGTCACATTTACTTTAATAAAGTACGCGCAGTGGGGATACCGGGGATGGTAGCCACACACAGGTTTTCACATTCTGATTTTTACAGCTGATTCTGCGAACACTGTCCCAACTTTCCCAACTATCCCTGTAGTCTGCATCTATTAGGTTACATTTCCGTATTTTTTACGATCAGAATATTAAATTGTATGACTACAGTAAATCACCAACAGTGCAAGTTGTAGTCGGCCAATCAACAAC
Source organism: Vandiemenella viatica (assembly GCA_031002005.1). NCBI lineage: Eukaryota > Metazoa > Arthropoda > Insecta > Orthoptera > Morabidae > Vandiemenella > Vandiemenella viatica. The sequence goes on from JARYHS010011408.1 coordinate 73,573,688, forward strand.
ATACGCGAGATTGGTTGACACTCAAAATGGGGTTAGTTGGCGTAGCGTCGTCAAACGTTTGAAAAAAATGAGTCGAGAAAAAGAGAGAGAGAGAGAGAAAGAAAACAAACATGAAATTCGTAGAAATGCTTTAGGGAAATAAAAATAGTTTAATGTAACTCATTTGTATATATTTTAACTAAAAAATTATAAACGCAGAAAGGAAGCCTGAGAGAAACTGAAAGAAACTAGGGACCGTAAATATTTGAATTAAATCAAATAGGCTTCGTGTTGACGAGGTAGGTTTGTTGAACTTGACTCACTAGCTATGGCTCACGAGCTTTTGTCACATTTTCATATTTCCACCAAATTTCATCCAATTTTCTAGACCACATCCAGAACTTACCACACTTAACCATTGTTTTTGCTAGAACACGAGTTTCGTCCGATGATGCTACGATTCCTGTATACTGAGCACCGTCGTAGGTGACCACTGTCAGTTATTCTTGAGCTGAGGCTGCCTCAGCTCAACTTTTGACCTCACTATTATCATCTCCTGGGAGAGATGTTTACTGGGCTACGTCCTTCCCACGGGATATGTAGGGTCTGCCTCACTCCTGTTACTGTCGAGTATTCTTAGACGTTCATTAAAGCTATCATCTCTATCAGCCAGACTCACAGTTAGGCTACTCTCACCTCTTGAAAGCATAAAATAGATTTTGCTATAGATCTTAGTTTCTTCGTTTTCCCAACTTTAGGCTACGTGGGAACCAACCACATACACAGATGACCAACCAACCCCAAACACGTTTTTCTAACAAAGAATGCAGTTGTAAGAACTACCATACTGAAAATGAATGTTTTAACAATTGAAAACATAGCCCTCAGTTTAATGATTCAAATGTACTACACATGACATACTTATCCTGTGCAGCCTATCATCCAGAAAAAAAAGAAATGTAATTTAGAAAAATTACTTACAGAATAAAATTTACGACAATCGCCTCGCCTTCCCTCACAACTAGAGAACTCACACTGTTGTTTTGTTGAGAAGAAGTTGAGACTTTGATTGTCGCGTGGTCAATGGATGGCGCCTCCACACACCCTACAGAGGAAATTAGAAGCTGGTTGCGAACCTGCCCGCCTACGCCAACCAGCCCCAGTTTCCCCTACAGGTATATGTTTATTGCTTCCCAGGAATTGTCTCGAAAAGGCGGATGGAGTGAGTTAGACTATTGTCAGCTGTCACATCTCTAGAATGAATTCATTTGTCACATCTGTGAATAGTCAAGCAGTATTCGGAGATGCGAGTATTAAAGAAAGCCTGGGAACCACTCAAGATTATACGTGTCGAATTATATGGTACATGCTGTAAACAGGCGCCACGTCACATTGGCGTTTTCCCAAGAAAATGGTGCTGGGCAGAGACAAACAATGAAAGTTATCTGATAAATAAGATTTCCCTGAATTATTGACATGGACGAGAAGATCCCAGCCAGTAACAATTAGACTGAAGAATTTCGTGTGTGACGGGAGAACTACTGTGACTAGCCAATAATAACATTGTTTATTTGAAGTGTTTATGTTTGTTCATAATGATGTTTAATATCTGACGTATCCAGAGAGCAGAGAAACTTATTCGAATGAGGATTGGTTGCGACTGGACGCTGTCTTAAACCTGGGATCCACCAAGCGCGCATACTATGTAAACGTTTTTGGCGTTTGCAAATGTTTGTTTGTTTGCAGTTGGGTGGTTTGACTTGTTGTCTCAACCAAACAAATATTCGCAAACAACAGTTTGTGTGCGAGAATTTTCCATCGTTCCAGCTGCTCCATGCAGTGTCAAAATAACGCTGTATCTTCTGTAATTATCTCGTTTTAACTGCAGAAGTGGACATTATTAAAAAAAAGAAGATTCGTAAATTTTTGATGTCGCATTTTTTAAAACAAGAAATTCCACGCATCTGCTGTATGACTTAAGAACAGATGATAGGATTGGTTTGATACGATAAATGCTATTATTTCCCTACTTATTTTGAAACAATGTAATAATAGAAAACTTAAAGCAAAATAATTTTAAAAATTACACATCTTTTCCTGTCACTATCGAGTTCTGTTGTTCAACTTTTTCTCTTCTGAGTGAGGAGAGCAAAGAATTTACTTTCAGCTTAACAGTATCAATAGCGGTTCACATACCTGTTGCAATTTCGCTCCAGGGATCGTGGTTTTTGATTTTGTTATGTTAGTATCTGTGACTGCTCTAACATATCTGCGGCTTTGATTTATATGATTCAATTAACAGTAATCACTTTTAGTTATCTCAGTCCATAGTTATTTTATTTTAAAATGCACTTCAAACTGAAACTGTTCGGAACACGCACCCCTCTTGTTGAACCTATCTCCACATTTTAAACGTTTTGCGTTTCAGAGGAAGGGAACCGAACACCTGTGAGAGCGCGGGGCTGCATGGGGTCGTGTCTTTTTCTGGTGATTTACATGGGCGTGAAGGTCACTAGACCAGCTGGCAGCCTACCAGTGACGATCAGTTTAAAATTACAACTTTTTGTGTTCATACTGCCAGAAATGTGACTTTGCATATTTTGGGGGAAGATCGAGGTTTTGGCGTGTCTAACGAGTTGCTGATTGATTCGTCAAAGACGCGAAACCTGAACTGCACTAAAATTCACCTAAGTTCTACAACATGAATAACGCCCAGGCAAACAGATTTGCGTGATGCGAATCCGTGCTTTATCGACTTTTAATGATCTTGGGACGGAGCTTTGATACAGAAATTCGTAGCTTGTAAAAGTAATAACTTGCCTCTTTGATTTCTTTCAATTATGCTTTTAAAAGGTTAAAAGTTTATAAATAACTTGTGATGCTCACCAAAACAATAATTATCTCTAGTTCATTTAAATTCAGGCTGACCGTGATTGTGTGATGAAGGTGTCAATGTTTGTTTCAAGCTGTTGCTGAAGTTAAACTGGAGACATTTACCAATGCATTTCAAGAGAATAAACGATCAGGTTATGACGGTCTAGTTTTAGACGTTCAGGTACGCTTTATTAAAATATTTATTTTGGGTCCTTTTTAATTGTTAATAATTTTAATTAATAACACCTGTAGGCTAGTGACAGGTTGCTTAAAGCCTACCCCAGTTGATAGGCTTTACCAGCTTTCGGGCATTGCACCACCCAGTATCCGGAGAGAAGTGGCTGCGAACAAGGAGAGGACCAAAGTAGAACGGGAAAGCGCTCATCCACTGCACGGCCATATACCATCAGCCCAGAGACTCAAATCCAGGAAAAGCTTCCTCAGAACATCACGGGAACTAATTGGGTCACCTGAAAAGGCAAGAGTACAGTTATGGAAAATGAGGGTTCCCAACATCTCGGGACCACTGACAGTTGCAGAGCGCTTGCCACCTGGTCATGAAGAAGACTGGAACGTCTGGCGGTCTTTAAATCGATTGCGAACAGGAGTGGGCAGGTCCAAGGAAAACCTAATGAGATGGGGTTATACTGATACTACCAGTATTAAATGCGAATGTGGAGAAGACCAAACTATCAATCATATGCTCGAGTGCCCTATGTGCCCATCATCCTGCAACAACGAAGACCTGTTTCAAGCAACACACAATGCGATTGAGGTTGCGAAGTACTGGGCCAAGTGTGTTTAAAGTTGTTGATTTACAAAATGTATTTAACTGTGTATTTTGATGTTTTTGACACCAGAATAATAATAATAAATTGTAAATTCATGCATAAATTAATGCAGCCACGAAAGCCTCATAATAAAGTACGAAAACGATGTGTTATCCGTGACTTCGCACGCGTGGACTTAAAATTTGATTGCTAGAATTGGATAGAGAAGCGTAAAAGGTGTCTGTATAGTATGACGGGGAAGCCATCAACGTACCATTCTACTATTGAATCTGTTTTATGAAGAGAACCAATTTGCAAGATGTTTAAAAGTAGCAGAAAACTAAGGGGTGGGAGGCTCCTCTGGTAGATTTTTGTTTGTGATTTAAAATTATGTCATTTTTGTGGACATGTCACTACCGTTTTGTGCATAACGTTTTTAGTATTTCTGTCCTTTGATAATATGTATAGACTTTGGGGATTGGAAACAGGTTAGATAGTTGCATATTAACACAAGTTAATCACAAATACACTAGATACAAGTTGTGTCTGTACATGAACAGAACATACACACTATGACTGCGAGAAAAACAAAGCCCGAGTGACCGATTTAGCGTTACATGCTCTCCGTCTGTCCCGTTCGCTTAGTTTTTAAATTTCGTGACGAAATATGTTGTTTGTGCCGAAACAAGCATCATATGCCTTTCCTAATAACACATTGCATTTCCTTGTCAAATTTCATCAATATTAGTCATTAAAACGTAACATACATACAAAAGGAAGCAGTTACTTTCGCATTTATAATATTTCCTTAGTTTATTTGTTACTACATGACTGTAGTCTCCTGTTAGACTAGTTTCCTTTTTATTTTGATATTGTTAATATACGGCTTTTCGTCTCCGACTGTCAAATTTATTTGGGAATATCGCACTTACTAAAAGTGACAATAAGTTAGTACTATAGATTTTTAAAATGTTATAAAATTTAATAATTGTTATTGATAATGATAGACCATTTGGGATTGAATACTGCATTAATAACTATAATCTTTCTGTGAAATTTAAACATTATTACTTCTAAAGAACTTTCATAGATGTTTCAAAATTCTTTAATTTTTTTATTCCATCCTTAAAAAATAATTTCTTTCGATTCTGACACCAGATATCACGTGTACACTGACCAAGTGTTTTTTCAGGTGACCAGTGAGAATCAAGGAAGCGACCGGGCAGAAACTGAGTTCCTACGCCAAATCTAAGCGGATCAGTTAGGCCATACGCACTTAATGTGTTGGACAAAAGTCTGTGTTGCCATTACGTCTGCGAAACGTGTAATTTACTGTGTTCTGTGTGATAAATGTATTCTTTGTTTCATAAATGTGTAGTTTATGACGCGGAGATTGGGGACCGTCGTAGTATACAGCTATATGATTGCGGGAAATCACCTAAAAATGCAACCAGGACTTCCAGTTTGCGAGTCCTGGGCTCTTGGCTTTGCCAGTTGTCCTTCCTTGATCAAGTGTGCAGCACCTTAGTGGACTGGGCCACACAGGCGGTTATTTTTAACTATTTTACTTAGATAATTATCGATTAACTTCAGATGATTACTCCTCACTAGCTTAAAACAGATTCATATTAATGCAATAATTTCTCTGAATGATTGTCCAACAGAATCTGTAGTTTCCATCGTTACGACATTCAAAAGTTGTCCACTGAAGCTACGCGAGATTTGACCGTCACCATCTTGCTGTGGAGAATGTAAAATATCACTCGCAAATATTAAAAATATAAAAACGTTAACTACCTCACCAAAAAGATATTAGAGAATTCGATCAGTTCAATCCTGCAATCAAATGTTTAGTAGGGGGAGTATTTTCCGCTGGATAGAACAGATGAAACTATATGACGCATCGTTCCATAATCGTTACAGAAAATACGATTATAGATAAAATTCATAAAAATAATGCCAAACCGCAGGTCGTATCAATATCATCACCATAAAGGTAGGAAGCAGTGCTGCTCTGCATTATGATCAGTTATTGGATATCACTTCACGGAGCTTAACACCGAATGAGCAGCAATGCAAATTTTGGCAGTAACATTCCAATTTGTGAAGAGCAATCTCTAAGCGCAAAACGCAAAATATACGATACGAAAGAACTCAATATTTTCTCTAATCGGGCTTTAGTTGGTGTTGATTAGTTTACTAGTACGATAAGTAAAGGTAACCTGTGCATTCTGATATCAGATTAAAATGTATATAATTAGTGTGATTGAGATTTTACCGGCGTATTGCTACAAAGTAATCATCACGGGTGTCGTGAAAACACAACTGCTGTCTTCATCACCTGATGACAGCATAGACATCTATCGAAACTTCACGTTTACATAGGTTGTCTGAAACGCTGATTTGTTCGTTTATTCACTCAAGTCTAATGATCCGCTACAAAATCAATTCCTCGTTCTTCGTTCACTATTACAGTGGTAAAGTATTATCACATACCTTTCCTGAATAATGTCACGCAAATTATAAAGATTTTAAATCAGATGTTATAAAGTCTGCAGCGCGGTGACGGAATTTAAAGTGGTTATTCATAGTACGTGATGCATATAAATTATGTTTCAAGCAACAGGGGTCCAAGACGGGGTCTCAATCAGCAGTCTTGTTTGTACACGTAAATCGAATTTTTGTTAATGACTTTTGATTATCACTGGGAAAGTAGATCACATGTGACTTTCACTAGTGAACAAGAAGTTATAGTAACCGCTTCAAATCTGGATTAACTGTTTTTGTGTGATGTAGTCTTCATATTTTCATGACGCATTCATACCAAACAGATAGGTTGAATTTACAAACCGTATAATATAAGGCACTTTAACGACACTTACTCCCATTTTTTGCGTAAGTACTTTACCTAAGTTATTGGCCAAAGAATCATATGACCATTAACTACTTGTTAAGACCAATTGAGAGCTACTTAACAGTTATACGTGTACCAGAAGAACAAATTATCTTTATGTCTTTCGTCATTTTTCTACTGTGAAGTCCATATTATGCTATCTTCTTCGTTTATAATCCTAAATGGAAGGAACAAAAGCATGGATTAATTTTACATTAGACATCACTACTTCCATATTGCTGCTATACGTCTTTTCCAATAGCATTTGTTGATGTTTCTAATGTCTATAATACGCTAAAGTGGAAACGGCGGCAATTTGATGTTGTATCGCTACATCTTCGTCGATACCTATCGATGACGTACATGGCAGTAGGCCTGTATTGATTGGATCAGCAGCAACAGTGTTATACTGAAAAATTTGTAAGTTTCTTCCACGTGGCGTTTTTTAATTGCCTGTACCAGAAACGTCAAGAAAACATTATAACCACAGCATTGACTTAAATTTGAAGAGATTTTGATTTTTTCCTATTCGGTTTTGTCAATGGGAAACGCTCAACAGTAAATGTTTCATAGCTTGTAACGTCACTGACGATGGCGTTTTACAACCACGTGTCACCTAATTGCAAAGACACGAGCTGATATCTCTAATAAAGTTTTGCTTCCATGTTTCTTGAAGTCTCTATAATCTTAACAGATTATTAGAAGAGTTATCCATTCACTTGTTTACAGACAGAAGATCGTCGTAATGCCTTTCAACTCACCGATAAATAAGATTAGAGTACGGAAGAAAACATTTTGCGCCAAATCCTCTTGACGCATTAAGTTCTGTTTTTCTCTAAAGCTAAAATATAAAAACAAAGTCGACCCATCAGCATTAAAAAATATCGACGTTTTTACACAATATCGTGATCGAGGTCACATAGGCAAAGGAAAAGCGCGGGTTTGAGAAATTTTCACCATTTTTCTACGGGGATGGGAGAGTTACTGGTTCGATAACCAAACCTATTTGTGTTGCATATAGAATGAGGCATACAGCGATCGCGTCCTCATAATAGGAAATTTCAGCGTTACTACAATCTGTAGATTCTATCATCATTTTTACCAATATCAAGAGAGAAATTGTGATCAGAAGTGTCAGTCCTTTCTGTAAGGCATTACATTTTTTTTAAAAATTTTTTTTGAAGAGTTATCTCAGATATAAAATTGTAAATTTTCTCAGCAACTGAACTTAATAAAAAATTCTTTCTTATTTTCAGGTTTCTTCAGATTCGCTACAATTTTTCCAGTAAGTAGAAAATATTCTCTTAAATAAACTTAGGACCAATTATCTTGTCATTCATTGCAAACTCAACTCCACGACTATAAAAATGTCATGGACGGTAATGGATCAGCTTCAGCCTAGTGGTATGAGTCACATTTGCTGATAAGCACACCATTCGAACATCAATGTTACAACGCAGTATTTATCTCTGTTCAATTATTATTAAGAGGGTAAGAGGCAAATATATTTGAACAATAGAAATTTTCTCAGTGGAAGCGCAATCAGAGATAGTTTGACTCTTGACTCGAAGGGATAAATCAGAAGGCTCTTGTTATGCTTGAATGTTTTTACAATTATTAATTTGATATCAAATTTAAGTTCTGATATATGTTTCTTATTATAATTATGTTTTTACAAATATATTTAATTCATCTTGTAGTATCGGATTCTGATTTTGATACAAGTGAACGTCATCAAATATTAACGCTGTAGTAGAAAAACCTTTCCTTGTGGTTCCTGGTTCGCATTCTGAAAGAAATAATCTACAGTTATGGGATGCAATTTGCTAATGCACACATTGTAATCTTAAGCGGAAAACGATGTGTTCTGAACTATTTACAAAATTTTTGTTCAAGTTTATGCAAAGTATGTTTGCTTGCTCATATTATCTGTTAGAAAAGATAATATCCGTGGTATTGATTCGCAGCATTGTAGATTACAGTCTAAGGCCTCTCCTCCTCACACAAAGTAGAAACTTTTGGAACTCTCTGAACACCGTGGGTCCAGATCAGCCAGGCTAGCCACAGTTTCAACAGCCTAACTAAATCACTTTCGGAATACCGTGTACATGTAATTGTTGAAATTCGTTTCCACTAGTAAATTATCAAGCACAAGGTAGAATATAGTTTTAATGAGAATTGAAGGTAATCCGATTATTCTTTGTTAATTATGATAAACATTTTTCGAGTTATGTGTAAATTGTATTTAGCTGTATAAAGTCATCATTACTAGTACGTGATTACATATATGACCTTCAACTCACATCAACTTTTGATAAGATCAGTGGTTTTTTTTAATGTCTATACGCCTCATCGACGTCGAGGTCATTAGAGGAGCAAAGAACTGAGGACAAGGAACGGTAAGGTATTCGGCCAACGCCATTTGAACGAAGCATCCCGGTATTCACCTGAGTGATTTGGCGAAACGGTGGTGGACCAAAATCTAGATGCCTGGATGGGGATTCGTACCCGCGTCCTCCCGAGTGCGAGGCCAGAGCGTTAGCGCTCACCCACCACGCTCGGTAAGCAGTAATGATTTGCAGTGTTTAATGCTGATAAATTCTCATAGAGCAGAGCTGAGTTGCTTATCTATTTATTAGTTTGCTATTACTGTGTTTCAGTCACTATCTATGAATTCAAGTTCCACGCTTGCATAGGAACTTAGTATATCCGAAGAAGGAAACAATAGAAATTTAATCAAGAAATTTCACACAGAATAATGAGAGTAAGCTTGTGGGATGAGTTTGAGCTACAAATGGAAAAAGCAATAACAGAAATGTTTCAATACAGGACGAAGATTCTGAGTAAAAAGTTTGCAGTAAGGAACAAGAAAGTTTTCATATTGAGCGTATCACTTGTTTCATTTCAGATGTGAATCATAATTCGAACCATGAAAGGTAATGACGAAAAAATCTTGAAAATCAAAAGCCTCAGGAATAATATGAATGCAGAAAACAAACTAGAGATCTGAGAAAAAAGTATATTAATAAAGTAAGAGGCAGTAATTTAGCTATTACTAAAGACGCAGACTTTTGTTGTAGGTAATATTGTATGGAACGGCTTCTGAAAACTAAGAGAACTAAAAGTAAGAGCATTGTTTTATTGAGTAAAGATGGTAGAAAGGAATATGATTCAATCGAGTGACGGTGAGAATGGTCAACTGTCGTAGAGTTTTGAAGCTTTTAACGTTCATCGTTGCTTTACACGTGCAGATTGTGGGAGCCGTAAATTGTCATTACTTACGTAATAATCTCTTGTAAATTAATGGTGTACTGTGAAGATACAATTACATTTATCTGCGCCTCGTAAAGGAGGTCCACCTGAGGTGCGAAATATTCTTGAACTGGATTTGCACTCCGGGCATACCAAGTACTGTGCAACCAGCGGCTGATGTCTGCCATGCTGGCCTGCATAATTTAAGTGGAGGTGGCGGGACACGGCAGGACCCGGAGGTGCTTGTCAACCTCCTGCTTCTTGGGAAGATTCAGGTTCCTCCTTCCCCACCGACTGAGTGTTGCAATCTTCTGCCATTTCGGGAGGATCAGAACGCTTTTGATGAATCATAAAATATCTAGTTAAATTTTCATGAAATTATTTTGGAAAGCATCCTGAATACCTCATGTACATCTCTAAATACTGATGCATATTATTTGTTGTATACATTCTTATAGATCGAAAATGAAATGGTCGGGCTTTCAGAAGATCGCAGCATTCAAGAAGTCATGGTTATAAATTTAAAGTTTAATTTCAGGCTACATATACTTGAAAAAGCCTCTGGAACATCAAAATTGTGTTTTAACCCCATTCACAGTGGTGCTAATAATTGTTGCGACCAAATCCAGAAGTAAGGGACACTGTTCAGGAGTCTAGTGTCGTCTGTTAAAAATCTAAGTGGATAAGTGAAAGATGATCATCATAGGGATTTCACAATTCATTTAGAGGGTTTACCACATTTTAAAATTACTCTGATGATATCTTACCTTCGGAGAAGCTCTTTATGTGGGTATAGAAGGTGGTATGAGCATTCTTTTGTTTGAAGAGTTTGGTTGAGTGGCTTTATATTCATACTTTCAAGCAACTCAAAGAAGTCATTGGCTTAGGGCTATATGGTCTAGTAATAAATTAGCAATCATTACGATGCCAGAGCCAAGTAAGTTTAAGATGTTTCGTGATGTTTGTCGTTTGATTCTTGAATAGCGCTGAGCCATAAATAAGTGAACTAATAACTGTTAAGTTTAAAGTTAACATTAAGGCAAATCATTATTGCCAGGGCGTTCCTAATGGCGAAACCCATACCGAGCGTGGTGGGTGAACGTTTAACATTCTCGCCTCACACATGGCTGGATGCTTCCTTCAAAAGTCCATGGCCGAATTCCTTCCAGTTCCTTATCCCCAGTCCCATCCCGCCTCTAATGACCTCAACGTCGACAAGGCGTAAAGCCATAAGTAAAAAAAAAGTTAAAAAAGGTAAAAAAAATACACTTAATCCATCTGGTACTAGGCCATCCAACATTACAAATTTTATTTGTAAGGTAAAATGAATAGCTTAGATTTACATGTAGAAAATAATAATAATTAGTGGACAATGTGATAAATTTATTTTGACCTAGAATTCAACAGAAAAGTGATCTTGTGGTACTGACAAATGGAAACTCCTGGTCCTTTGCCTCTTATACATATTAGATTTAAAAATGCAATACATAGAAATACCGTAGCAGATTATGAAAAATAAATAGTTAGATAGTACACGATTTCACGGATAATTTCTTTACATGGATTACGCTATATTTTAATTATGAGTAAGCTATCGATAGTGTTACAGCACTCAGAACTACTAATGAATGGATACGTATAGTCTTTCAGACAACACCACTACAAACTGCAGACTCCTAAAGGGTATGCGAATTCTGTTTAGGCCACTGAGTATTCCATTAAAATAGATGATATTTATCAAACTATAATATAAACTAATTTTTTTTAATTATATGACTCTATTGTCGCAATCATGGTTTGTAACAGAACTGGGAAGTTTATTTTATTGCTATAATTGCTCAATTTGTAACAGTTTGACGAAGACCTTTTAATCAAAAGTTATTTGTCTTCTAACATAGTTAAAATCGTCACAACGGATATTCAGAAGTCCTGAACACAAGAGCTATGTAGTAGTAATGTGTAATTTTATTTTTTACTAATTTGGTGGTTAAATGAATATTTTAAATTGCTACATAAATACACAACTGAATATTTTACAAGTTTGTATTGTTTCGGTGGTCACACAATATTCTACGCAAATGATTTTCTTTATTGAATTAACATTTCAGGTACAAGTTATAGTTAAAACACACTTTAATTGTTACTGTAACATTTAGAAGTGACAAAACCACTAATAAACCACAAATACGTTGTAAAGTGTTGTTTAATAGAACTTATCCTCAGATTGAAAGTTGCTATAATTGTTAAACATTACTACCATCAATAAATATACGAAAATACTTTCTGTGTGAAAGGTTAGCCTAGACTCAGTCTCTTGACGCAGTTAATTAACTTTCGAATATAACTCTATCGTCGGCTCGTCAATCTCACACGATCTCGACTCCACCAATCAAATGTGCTCGTTACTAAATACGCGTAAAATAGTTCTTTCCGGACATTAATTAATTCATTCGCAGTCTCACCTGATTTCTGCAAATATATTCCGTGACGTTTTAAATGCTTCCTTTAACTGAAAGATATTCCGGAATCGTTACTCTGCCACTACTACTTTATAAGTTACTTCGATAAAATTTACTTGAATAGTTCGCGGCTTATATATTAACTATTTCTTCTTCTATACTGAATCACTCAATATGAAGTTCGATCCAACGCATTTAAACCTTCTGTAACTTCCAGTTTTTCTCATTAGCTGCAGTTGGTATCTATTGAGAGAATAGCACGAGCAACTCTTCTTGTTTTCATTCTTAATTCTTCTTCAATCTTCTAATGCGACGTCTAAACATTTATTGATTCTTCCTACAGTTTCACCAATGAATTAATATTTATTATTTCTTCAACATGGAGTGCAGTGTTAATTGTTACGGAACATCTTGATGACTTCTTGTCTCACTGGTTTTGAATTACGATGGAAGGCCTGTTCCGATGGCAATTACCCATTATTGTCATTTTGTTTTAGTATTATTTATGTTTTAAGTGTTATATTCCTGCAACGTTCTGCTTTTGCCATTTACGAATTTTAATTTTCTTCATCGTTTTTGGTAAATTATCATCTTGGAGATTGACTGTGTTTCGTACTAATTAGATACGCTAACAATCTGTCTTTCTAAAAATCTTCTATTAACGGCTTGACGTGATCTCGACTGCACCAATCAAATCTGCTCGTAGCTAAATACGCGCAACATAGATCGAACCTTCTAGTTGTTTCCGATCATCTATTAGTATAATAGACAAGATGTAGCAGCGTGTAGCACCTACGTCATGTCACGCGGTGACGTCAAGCTATGACGTTGCGATACGACGTCACGCTTTACGATATTATTTGTGGGAGTGCGCGTTATTTAATATCATTTCCAAGCAACAGTGAATAAATTAACTCACAGAACACTGAAATAAAAGTATGTATTGCGTTAAAATCGATATATCAATCATTAGATGCTTATATTTACATAATATTATTTTGATATATTGAAGTATTCCTTAAATTCTTTGTTCACAGATATTGTAAGATAAAAGCTTTGTATTTCGAGCATCAATGCTGAGAAAAATTTGGTTAAAGTATTACTTAAGATGGATCAGAATTACAACTGGCATTTGACGCTACGGCAGAGGGCATGAATATTTTAGCTTTTTTTCAAAATAATTTAAACTGTACCCTATTATTGAAATTATTAATTCGTTTGAACCGAAATAGTTGCCCACTCATCTAGAATTGTGCAGCCTACACTACATTTAATAATGTAAGTTTATCAGATTCATTTTAATCTTCTTTGATTTCACTGAGTAATATTACTGAGGCTATTACGTATTTCCGCAATGTGTAACTATGACAGCTATTCGAACGTTGTAATATCGGTCTGAATCACGTTGCAGATTTTTGGTTTACTACCTTTCTTTTTTGTTGAATGTTTTTGATGAAATTTATGTTGTTGCGTAATGTATCTCATCAATGAATTGTCGTTTTGGTCGGAAGCTTTCATTTTGTAGCGGCAGTATTACCCGAGATTGTGGTTAGGTTGAAATCCAGCCTGGACAAAAATAAATAAAGAACCTTATCACAGCAATAGCATGTTGAATTTAGCTATTATCAGTTATTTAAGCAGGTTTCATAAGCACTATGTCACGTTTTGATATTATGAATCACGATGTAAACTACTCCCGTATGTGGTTAGTTTTAAAATGCAACCTGGACCAGGATAGCAACCGAAACCTTTTGTCATAGCGCCAGGCAATAGGAATTGCATTTATTTTATAACAATTCAATTTATTTCAACAATTGCTAAGAAAGGAACTGCTACAATACTGAAAGAAAAGTATGAATTTTGTTTAAATTGTCATATTGATTATTAGTTGCTTTTTTTAGTGATATGATTACTTGGTTTGAATGAAAGAAGTTCCAAATTGTTCGCGATCTATGCAACCTAAACCACAATTGAAACTAATATTACATGACGTAAGAAGTTAAGATTTATTTTAGCATCCTTCGTTTTCACTGGGGTCATTATTTCAGCCGAATGTAAGCTGTGCCAGGCATTAAACCTTCCATCTTCATCATAGACAATAAGAAAGTTGTAAGAAACTGTGAAGATTTTGGATCAAGTTTGTATCGCATGATGCATGATTGGTATAGATGCATCATGACATTGACATGCGATTCAGGGAATGTATAAATTCGCGTGTGAATGAAGCTTTGATTTTCTACCAGCTATATTGGCGAAGATTGTAGTTATGCTGAAACGCAACCTGGACCAAATTGACAACTGAAACTTTTTCTACATCACAAGGGACGAGAAATTACAGCATAGTGAGCTTTATTTTATAAAATTTCTATCTAGGTAAACAACCAAAATGAAATCAATTGCCAGCACAGTCCGTTAAACCCGTCATTTTTGACGGGTTTTTTTGGCTAGTTAATTAGTATAATAGCTGAATCTAATAAAATGAATACTTTCAATATGAATGAAACAGATCCCATCAAAATTACCACAAATTTCAGCAAATAGTGTAGAAAATACTTCTTAGCAATTAACACCGGGTTTTAATATACTGTATACGTGCCTAATATTTGGTATCGTCGCAGTGGCTGTTATTGCTGAAAGAAGATTGAAAAGAATATTCAAACAAGAAATATATCATTGGCAAATATTGTAAACTCAAGATATATTATTATAAACTATCTGTAATAAAAATTGAGTGCTTACGAAGAAGTATCTTGATCTAAAATAATTGCGATAGTGGAAGTTTTCCATCTCGTGATGATGTACGTGGAACTGATTAATGTTTGATCTGACAAATTTCTAAACTTTTAGCTGAATACGGTACAGAAACATATTTTTATTTCCAACTGTGGGTCTTACTAGGACGAACGATATCTCCGTTTCTGTGTCATCCGCTGACTTTTCTCTCAGTTACGACTTACCGGTTGAGAGGTAGTTCGTTCGTTTGGTTTTCGCTGATATAACCACGAAGTCTGTGCTGGGTCGTAATGGAGGGTTCCTCAGCAGTCCCCGCTGACTGCCTATCGCTACTTCACCTGTCGCTCACGCCGCGGCGCTGAGCTGGCGAGTAATTACGTCAGCTAATGCGCCCCCTCCTGCCGGCATGCCAGTCACGTGACCCTGTGGCACGTGAGCCGCCTACGCGGGCTAATTCCTCGCGACTCAGCACTTGTTGCTACCGGGCCGCGCGGCGACAATAAGAGGCGCCACCAGCAACTACAATACTTCGGCCGCCCAGTCTAACAACGAGGCGATGCCGTCATGGTAGTCCGAATTAGTTCAAAGTTTTCGTTGCGTTTACCAAATCATTTGTGGCTAGCTGTTGCCGATAACTTCGTTCAATAGGTTTTGTAATTTACAAAGGGTTATGAGATGAAGTCTAGTGTGCCATCGAAGTTACACCCATGGACAATTTGACCTCCTAATATTCAGTCCCAGAAACTTATGATTAGGTACCAAGCGTGGTGGTGTAACGGCTAGCGTTCTGGCCTCGCATTCGGGGGGACGGCGGTTCGAATCCCCATCCGGGCATCCAAATTTGGGTTTTCCATGGTTTCCCAAATCACTCCAGGCAAATGACGGGATGCTTCCTTCAAAAGGCCATGGCCGAATTCCTTCCCATTTCTTGCCCCCCATCCTTTCCCGTCTCTAAAGACCTCGCTGTTGAGAGACGTTAAGCAGATATATATATAAAACAAATATGATTAGGTGCTGTATTTACATGAATGGGTTACCAGCCCACTGTACAATCCCTCAGCTGAAAGACCAGGGTTTTATTCCAGGGTTTTCGAAACAAAATCAATGGTTTTCTGCGGTCGAGACCCTATTAGATCAGAAATAGTTATCAATGGCTATCTGGTTGAACAAGTTTCGCACTGTAACTACCTTGGACGTGACATTACATATAGTGTAATCAAAAAAATGGATAATAAAGTGAACAAATATCAGATAATGTGTGGAACGTTAGCTAAAACGTTATGGAATAGGACGCGTAGAGAGACAAAAATGAAATTTTATAAAGTGATGGCAGTTTTTATGCTTCTCTATGGAAGTGAGTCTTGGGTAATGTAGAGAAGAGACAAAAGTCGCATACAAGTATAGGAGAAGAAGTTCATTAGATCTGTAAAGGGATGCACAAAGCTAGATATAATAATAAATAAAACTATAAGAGAGCAGTTGAAAACATATGGTATGAATGACAAGATAGAGGAACATAGGAATAACTGGAGAGACCATCTGTATAGAACGGATGATGCACGATTACCAAAAGTAGTAAACGAATGTAGTGTAGTGATCTAGGCGATCACTTCCCCAAATACTTCAAATTAATTTCTCAAGTCAGTATCCAGGGCGGGCGAGCATGGAAAAGCTTAAGCAATAGGAGCTATGACCTGGGTAGTAACACGCATATCAGTAGGCTGTAAGTCGCCAGTTGCCAAGCACTTGTTATTTATTACTGCAAGCTGTTAAAATGACTTCATACAGCAGGTTAGCGAGGAGTATTGCCCTCTCCACATAGTGATAATAGGAAGGGGGAGTATCTATTTAAACCCTGGGAGCAGGGGTCTGTGGGGGTCACTCTCCAGAAGTCTACAACGTGCCACATCGACGCCGGGGGCGCCGGGAGGCGTTGACGCCGCCGGGGCCGCGGTTGCAGAGAAGAAGATGGCTGTCGTCTACTACTAAGGTGGGCTCTGCTGCGATATTTGGGTGTGGACAGTAAAGAATCATTTGGTCATATTCATATGGGTATAATCTTGTAGAGTTCATATCAATATTCCAGTTAGTTTGGGCTGCGAGGCGCCCATAAGTTACATGCTCGCCCTGTCCTTGGCCCTATCTCTAATGTTTTGTTTCAAAGCCAATTTAACAATGTAAATAGTCACATATGCCATCAGGCATTGCTCCTGTAAATAAATGTGTGAATATGCAATTGCCGTTTACAGTAATTTAACCTCCATTCTTATATTAATAATTGAATGTGTTGTGCCATTATCCTGTCAGGTGTTGCAGTAGGAACCTATGACGAATATTCATATCAGAACTATGGTCGATCTTCTATGGTCGGCCCTTATCCACGGCTCCAGTGGAAGGTTACCCTGTCGGCTCTTATCAATCAGCTGGCAGGGTCACTACAGTAGTCTTAAACGTAGAAGAAGTAAAGGTAGACGAAGGTTAAATGGGAATGGTCCCTGAAAATGGAACAGGTCAAAAGGCCTAACCCTTGAATGGGATGAAAAAAATTAGTCAGCACACAGTTAAAAATATTGCCACTGCAATGAGAACTCCAGTAGGGTCACGACTGTCAGAATTGAGTTAAACTCAACTCCAATTCCAAATAATATGTTGCTGTTGGGATGTATCCCACCAACGATATGACTGAAAGAAGGCCTTTGTTCTAATCTAGGACCGAAAACTGTTTAGACGTTAGCTAGGAATTGTCATTTGAAAATTGTATTAGTTCATTATAATAGACAACCGACTTCTTCGGTAGAAAACTAAAACAGAGCCAGAATGAATCTACAGCCATATTGTTCTGACAGCAGCCAGTCTGTTGGATATAAAATCTCTAAAGCAGTACCACAATTTTTATTTCTTCTGCCTTGCGTTCTAATTTTTCATCTGTTAAAGCAGTTACTCAAAATTCTGTTGCAGAAAAGGATACCAGGGCATAATCGGTATTAGACTATTCACAATAAAACAATTTTAGTATTCAACATACCTCGTGTTTAAGGGTTTAATCAGATCTGTTCAAAACATAGTTCCTGATATATACCACAGTATTTATAGGGTAAAATACTGGCGCTGTTTACATCACGCCTGTCAGCTATAATTCACGTTTCGCTCCTATCGAAGTTGGTATTTAGCACATTCATATCGATAGTTCAATTTATTTCATGGGAATACAAAAGCTAGTACCAATAAATTCGTCTCATCTTTCTCTCTGAAAAAATTGGTAAGTGATGGACTCTTTAGTTATAAATCAACCACTGAGTTCTGGTTAGAAACCAATGATCACGAAAACTTTGACCTTAACTGCGAAAGTTGAAGTGTATCACCATTTTGAAACCACTAAATCAGAAATCCAAAATGTTCTGATTGAAAGTTAAATATATTACCTTCACAAGAGTAATTTTTGGCAAATTTTAAATTTTTAGTGTGACTGACAAAAAAAAATCTTTGCATTATTCCAACCAGCCCAAATTATTTTCAGCGGCAGTCTCTATGTTGTCTGAGATATGAATAGTCTGCCAAGAAAAATCAATCACTATTATCTGATACAGGCAAGTTTTGTTTGGGGGGGGTCAAATAGGTTTTGCGTCACATTTTGTTGGATCAGTATTCAAATCTCTGCCCGGTCATCCAGTTTCTTCCAAAGTCAATTGAAATCAGTTCCAGGATATTTAAATTCTACTTCAGGAATCTAAGGCAATGTCCCTCTTAGGGGGCTACTTGCAATAGGCTGGAACTATCTTAACATATGAAAAATCATTTGTCAGTTCATAGTTATCATTGATATTTCGATTTTCTTAAATTGATGTCAATTTTATTTTTCAGGTTTTTGTACAATGTTTAATATATTTGATAGAGAAAGCGCAGTGCTAGCTGCTTTGTGAAATTATTTGAAGTTAGATGAAGATGAATTTATAAGTCTATCTGTCCTTGTTTGGCATAGACAAAAAGGCAGGTTGTCTGACTCGTGAGGAACGTCAACAAAACTATCTCTGTGGAGGATAGTTAGTTTATTTTCAAAATAATTATACAATTAAATTTGCCTATGGTATGAGCCAGTTATGTTATGTACTGTAATTATAGCAACACAAAGGCCTTTGTTAAGAGTGGTTTCTTGTATCTGCGTGCAAAGACTTAATTTTTAATGTGTGATACTGAACTCTATCCTGCGCCGGCCCTTCTAGCGTAGGAGCTAGTGATCTGGCCTCACGTTGCAAGGGTCGCCGGTTCGAGTTCGGACGAGGGTATGGGTGATTTCAATTAAGTGTTGTGTCCGTCCTGTGTTATCCACACTGAGAAGTAAACGATAATGTTGATGATACAGCACATATACTTTAGGAGAAACAAAATAACACAGTTGTAGCTGGAGGTACGGCTGACAATGCCAAAAGCATTTTTTTTAACTCTATCCTACAAATTCTCAGTTCATCTACATAAAAATTATTTGGGTTGAATGGCCAAATACTCAGCAGTAAAATGAAATGCTATTCCTAATACGTAAGTTATTAGATTGTCATACACTGGAATTTTACGTTTATTACTTGTCAGTCACTGATTTTTAATTTTATATACGCATTTATTTCATTTTATATAGTAATATTATACACACATGGCTATGAAGCTCCTGTTTCCTACTTACAACTGGATGTGTGATGGGCGAAGAGGTAAAGAAAAATTTCATCAAATACATTTCTGATCTAAAATTCGGAAATCATTGTTTCCACATACACATGAACATCGTCAAGCTTGTGAATATAGTTTGGCGCCTTATACTGTCAGTAATCAGCTTCATACACCCACAAGACGACGGCCAAATACTTAATTACTGTACCAAGGTTTGTACTTTGTGTATCTTATCTCCCAGAGACAGGACTGACCCCGGGCTTTATAAACTGTTTGAATGTCTCTATTCATTTTAACGTCAGCAAATTTGCTCTCATGACCGCGGCTGTTTTTGATTTGTAAAGCAGTGTCCCCGAGTGTTCCACGTTTTGAATAGGAACTCTAAAGCGGCGCTCATTTGCATGGCAGATTGCGGTTCACGCAGGCGTGCGCGACAATCAGTTAATTGGTAATTATTTTCAGCAGCGGAGCTTTCTGTTCTGCTACAAAGCGCCTGGCTGTCGTAGCCAGGGAGACGGCAGGCCGGAAACGCCAACGCCTTCACCCTGTCTCCTTCTGATCCCTACCAGGACCACGGACTGTTACTAAGTTCATCGTCGCTGCGGGAACTGTCAGTATTCTGATTCTTTAACCTGCTTCCATAGCTTCAAAGAAGAGTATAAGTCTAATTCCCAAGTATACCACTTAACGAAACATTGCGTCGTAAGCATCTTGTGGTAAGTACCAGTACAAGCCCAACAAATTTAGTGTTTTACGGTAATGAGACAAGAATATTCTAGACAAAATCTCTTTATCACGGCAAACTTTTAGTGCTGCCAACTTTGGTATTTACGTTTTAGACCATTGTGAACCGATTCGAAAATTATATGCTAAAGAAATACCTCTGGCTAGCAAACTAAATTTAGAAGCGGTGTTTAATTAATTTTTAGTCTCGATGAGGATTAATTCGAAAAAATTCAATTTAAACTCTGTTGAATTCTTGCTAACAATCTCGTGCGATACTCACTCACAAACATCCTAAACAACGACTGAAACATATAATGAAAGAAATTTATAGATACAACATACTGTTTTATGTGGCTCCATCAAGCCGTGAGTTTTAGGTTTATAGCCACGTGAGGTGAGCTCGGTGTAGTTTATGCTGTGGTGGCTGAGCTGTAACGCTCTGGTGTCGCTTCCGGCAGGACGCAATTCGAATCCCGGCCCAGCCACCCAGATTTGGGTTTTCCATGGTTTCCCCTTTCAATCCAGGCGAATGCCGGGATGGTTCCTTCGAAAGACGATGGCAAAATTCCGTTCCTTGCTCCCAGCCCTTTCATGCCTCTAATGATGTCGGTTTCGACGAGGCGTAAAGCCATAAACAAAAAGAGCAAAAATGCACACACACCATGATATATCCGACAGAAGAACATTTATCCAAGGACGCCTCGGTTCACTACTCAGTAAATTCAGCAGCCTTTCAGATTACTCCTGCGGTGAGTTACACAATTTTAAACCAACTTCTATACCGAAAACAGCGTCTTCGACAGATCTACAATTTGCATTGCTGTCTTGAACTTCTGGTTTTAAGCCTGGCAGTGCATCGTGTGAGTGAGTGATCAATAGTGCTTGCTGCGGAATCGCATCTATATAGTACGCGAGTAGGCAAGGGTATTGAGAGTGGTAACACACGTTTTCGGAACTGACAGATGTGTGGTATTTTAGTTTTACCATGGCTGAATTCCTTCCAGTTACTTACCTGCCTTCCTCTTCAGGCTGTAATGATTTACACACTGCTATTCTGAAACCTTTTAAAGAAGACATATCTCCAACTACATGCGTTAGTCTTGTGACAATATGTATTTGGTAGGAGTGGATCTGTTCGGTTGCATGAAGCAACTTCCAGCTGTATACCTGCATGTTTTCTCCGGTAGTCCTATGACATCACATCTAAGAAATAATCAGTTCACGATGAACGTCAAAATTTATATCAAAATTGTTCTAATATACTTACCAATTCTACTTATTCACACCACTTTGTACCATTTAACGTCCAATAGTAACATAAGCTTATTGTTTCGGTATTATTTGCCACGGAATGTAGGGCCTACGCTTGATGAGTTACTCGAAACGGAAATAACAGGGGATCGGTAAACTGGATACTGACTGTGCATACAACACAACTTTCTGGCTGCCGTTTGTCCACGTATCAAGTTACTTATATGCTGTTGTTGCTCGTTAGAAATGCCTTCCATCATCTAGCGCAGTTTACTGGTAGATGTCATGGTGTACAGAAATTTTGACTCTTACTTGATATACTGTAAGTAACGAAAAGATAGGGTTCACAATGTATGGAATTTGTGGAAAATGATTAAGACATGAACTGCCTGAATCTTGCGATTTGCTCTAGTCATTAAACCATCATCAACAGTCTCAAAGAGTACGAAATCAATTATCCACTATTTTTTCCACAACCCCTGGTGTGGAATTTACTCATTTTTATTTTGGTGATTTAATAGTCATGCCATTGACACTTGAAGCTATCAGTTCGCTTGTTTCGACCAAAACAGTAGAAGGTAAACGTGTATGGCATTGTTGGCCGGGAGATCCCGAAGGATTGTTCGGCCGCTGCGTGACAGAGTTTCGATTAGCCGCGCATGCGCCTCTGTCATGGTTGCCCTAGCCCGATAATCCTACCGAGGAAGAGGGACCTACAGCTTTACGTGGAATCCGAACCACGAAGCCTCGTAGCGTGCATCACATGAACAAATCAAAGCTCTGCCAAAGGAGAGGGGTCAGTTTCAGGGCTCGTAAAAATACCAGCCGAGACCAGGATTAGAACCGAGAACCTTCCATTTCCCCCACACACGCCCTAACCAACTGAGCCACCAGATTACTCACCCAAGACAGTTTACATACTATGTAAGATTGATTCAGTCACTTTACAATGGCGGCGGAGGCTACGATGGGTAATATCTAGACCGGGATACCGCTGCAACCACTTACCGCCTCACGATGTAAACACTTCCTTATGGAGAGTTGCTGAATGTGACGTATACATTCCACGCACAGCTTTAAATGTCACTCACTATTGTGGCCTTCCAGGAAAAGTAGTTCATCACTAATACATCTCATGTCAAGAAATCGTTAATTTGATTCAGCCTGGACCACACTGAAACTTAACTATCGAACACCTTATTGCGGATACCTTATTTCCGTGTCGTATCTATCGCTGTTACTGTCGTTTATTTCTTAATGCAGCCTGGTCCACAATGAAACGTCACCGTCGCACACGATATTGATGATACCCAATTTCAAATCGTATCTATCTCTCTTAGTACGGTCCAGACTGCCTTATAACCTAAACTAAACGGTTATTGACGAAATCTTTTTTTATAAATATTTTATTTTGTATGAATGATTTTAATAGTAAATTCAGCCACGTGAGGAAATATAGAAGAACGGAATCAAATACAAATCAATGGAATTGTGACTAATAACATTAACGTTACGGGAACCGACGTTATGGAATGAATGATATCAATTATCAGTTTGGAATGTTGTGATATTTTAAAAATATTATTAATTGCGGAAGTAATAATGTTCTTTTACTTTTACAATCCGTAAATTTTATATTATTATTAGTATTGGTTCCGTTCAATGGCCTAGAGTGTATTCACAAATCGATCGAAGGCTGAACACGTCACACACGGAAAACACAGTGACGTCATACTCTCTCCATAAGGAAGCGTTTACATCGCGAGGTGGTAAGTGATTGCAGCGGTAAACCAATCTAGATATTACCCGCTACGACTGCCGTAACACTGTGTTTAACATTAACTCGTCCAGTAAGGTAGTGTTCATACACTACGGTGATCCATTTCGGCCTCTTTTTAACCCCTCTCTCCCCCCACGTAGCCTGACGTACCTTTTGCCATGACACGTGGAGGAAGGATTAATTCCAGATTGCTGTTTTTCTATTATTACCAGTTAAAATTATTGCTTATGTAACAATCGCGGTCTATATTTGCTTTAAATACTTATTATAGTTATAAACATTCTGACCCATGCTGCAAATATTTAGTTATTGGGAAAACCTCTTTCTCAGGTACAGCTATCCATTTCTTCTTGACGTGTTACCAAAACCATTCTCCTTATCTCATCCATCATTGTTTATCAGTTGATAAAACAGAACTATACTATCCACGTAAAAAAACTAGCAATAGCTTGATGTATTGTTTTATTTATTGCTGCAGTTCTGTCTCCTTTCTTTCTACATTATGAGGGACTGATACTTTGTCCTACTTAAAAGATTTTCACAGTTCACTGACGCCAACTTGGATAATGAAAACAATCTGGAATTTTTTATTCGATCAGCCTGTTAACAGCGCTACTTCACGCCACACTTTGAACTTTAAATAACACCTCAGCGAGCACTGGAATTCATTAGACAGAACAAAATCAGAATTATTTTATCAACGATCTGAGTGGTGACACGCTGGTAGTAAGAATAAGAGCCTTTTTTCAAAACTTTAAAACAATACGAGCTTTTACTGGTGTAAAAAATCCTATGTGACATCTGGAAGCTAATTTTATTCTAGGCACCGCATGTTTAAAGTTTCCGGCGCGTAATGTCGGTTAGTTCAATTGCACCGGCCTTATACGTCCTAACACTACAGCTTCAAGTCATACGCATCCAGTCAATAGGGCATCTAAAATACAGATACTAAATGACAGAAAATAAATACCAACATGTTGTTATGGTTTCTGTAGTATATTTTAACAGTAACAAATATAGAGAATGAAAAGCTACGTAGCTTTGCTCGTACATCATCCCCTTCCCCCACGTAGCACAGCGTAGCTTTCTACCTACCCTCTCCCACTTCCCCCCTCCCTCCCTAGACCGAACCTAGTTTAGGGACGCTCCCTTACCCAAGAGAATCTTATCTAGTTTACATACCAGTTTTCCATTCATTCGTAAACCTACTTTAAGTAAGTCTGGATTTCATCTGATAATATTCCGTCACGTTTTAATTGCTTCTCTAAAATGAAAGGTATTCTCGAAACATAACTTCGCCACTACTACTTAATACGCGATTTCCATAAACTTTACTTGATTAGTTTGTAGTTAATATATTTACAGTTTCTCCCTCCACATCTTCCGCACTTACTGGAATACCGCAACTAATTAACTCTTCTCTTTTTTATTCGCGTTCCTTCGTCTTCTGTAAATTATTAATGTATATAAACACTCGTGAAAATACTGCTTATACAATGTCACCAATTAATTAATACTTATTCTTCTTGCTCTAGGACTGCAATATTGATCTTCTGACTTAATGGAAACTTTTTATCTCACTGGTTTCACCAATCTCATATATTACTGAGGTATCTCTCTAAATATTTCGTGATCTTAGCTCCACCAACCAAACTACTTGTTGCAAAAATACGCACAAAAAATATTGTAGGACTAGTTCTCTCTGAATATTAATCATTTTAGATAATGAATTCATTAAAATGAAAATTATAACAAACTAGCAACTTTCAAAAATATTTATCTACAAAGTAACCATGAATTTCAATATCTTCTACGCGTACCAGAAATATATGTGAGGGATTATTCTCTTAAGGCGATAATCGCATTTTTATTAACGTTGCTCCCTTACCAATTCAGCAGTTGGAGGTCCTCTTTTGGAAATAAGTACAATCTTAAACAGATAGATTCCCTCAAGTATTTAAAAATGCTCCTAATAAACTATATCGTTTTTACAGGTTTACTACACTGCTTTATATGGCCTATTTCGTTTTACCAGATTTAATTACTAAATGCGGCATAAAAACCAAACTGTTACAAATTTTCCACCGAGAAGCATCTAATCATTCTGCTTGAAATAAGAATAGAATATGTAAAGATATGGTACAAAATACTTGAAGAATTATACCACTCAAGGATATTAATTTTGCTACGACTTTAAAAGTCATTTTCGACGTTATAGACGTTTCTTGGAGTTTGTTAACTGGAAATAATGGGCCAGAGTATACGACGAAAGTTGCGGAAAGCAATTGCGGTAGTGTTTCTGCACAAAGACCGCTGCATTAGCGGCTGACTATTGATCTCCCCGACCTCCCTGCGGCCACATACAGCTCGCTCAGTGACATTTACGGTGTGATAACAGCGCTACACTCACGTCCTATTACTTACCCACCAGCCACTAGCAGAGCAGGGCCTCGGACGTAATTTATGAAACTCACTGCACTAAGAGCAAATTTACTAACGTGTTCGTAGCAAGTAGGCACTTGACAGAGATTATTGTGGTTAATTATAAAGATACCTGTCCTATAGATTCTCTGTTTCTGTATGTTAAGTTGAGATATATCTCATTTCAATGTCGGTATAAATTTCCGAAATTTTACTACCAGCTCGTTTCGAAAAATTTAGACTTAAAAGCCATCACAAGACATTACCCAGTCTTAGACACCCAAATACAATTTTACTATGGTGTATTCTATTTCTGCTTCAGCTGATTAAAATTATGAGACCGAACGCTACGGCAGAAAACTAATGAAGGATAAGGTGACAATACAGATATTTTTTGTCTGTGATACCAAAATATAATATTAAATTGATTCTCGCATTATATTTTACGACACGTACAGCGCAAAAATAATCAATAGGACATGCTGCTATAAAGTAGATTATCAATTCTCGTAATGCGATTATTGTTAATGTAATGACTAGAATACAGACTAATTGCATAAAATGAACATTAGCTTCGGAAAAAAAACAAAACATTTAGGTGGCAAATAGATCTGAAGATTAAAATGAAAAAAGTTGATGTATAAAATTATGTATTTAAAAATACTAATAGATAAGCTACTCTAGTAAGCTTCTGATTGTAAGATAGATATAAATTTCCATTAAAATCGAATGTTAATAATATTATATAAAATCTGCAATAGTGAGCTACTTAGTATTAATAACAATACATTGCTCCAATTGTTGTGTTGCGATTAATATCGCTTGTACTGTTCATATCAGTTAGAAGTAACTTAAGTAAAGTTTAAATTACATTTTCCAAATTTCTGAAAATTACAACTGTTCAGAGATATGAGACTGGAATGAATTATGTTACACATCAAGAACGACAACATGCGATTAGCTCAGTATGAATCACACAGATTAGTTCATCCGTTTCATTCGAAATAATGATCGGTGGTTCTATATATATACGTTGTGCAGAAATTACTGCAAAATTTTGGGTACAAAGCCAACAACGCCCACAGCGTTAACTTTTTAGTTCCTGCACCTCGATGGTGTCCGGCGTGGACACGGCGTTAGCTGGTTCGAGTCCTAATGGTAGAAGAAATTGTCACCACTAAGACGTGGTCAGGAGGGTAGGAGAGGTGGGGGTGCACAATTACTAATCACTAAATTGCGCACCAAAGTCCTGGGTTAAATCCCTAACCTCTCCACAGTGTTTATGGAGTGAGGGCTGGTGATTGTGATTCGTCCGTCGTATGGGGACGTTAAGATTGGCGATCGACTTCCGTGCAGTATGGAAGAGTAGGCTGAATCCCTTCTATCGTCTCTAATCCACAACACAAGCAACACTCTGCGCTGCACACGCACACTATCACCGTAATCCACACTTACAACTACAGTTACGAACACTGTTATACAGGGAAGGCAACGAGAAACCCTCCCAGTTCATCTTCCCAGAAGTTCACATGCAGGGTTAACACCCCTCTTGGTAAGCGCCTACGCCCGAATACCTGCAAGGCGTTCACAGAATTAGAATGGCAACGACGGTTACAAATATCAGTAAAATACTAGTTTTAAATTTAAATAAACACAAAAAATGAGTGATACACTTGTTGTGTAACCGACGTAACTTTAACTGGTGTATAGAAGAAGCTTCTATATACCTGTAAACGCATCTATGTACGTTTAACATAACGTTCTTCGAAGATGTAATTCGGGTGATTTTTCGTTGCGTTCCCCAGTTAGAAAGAATTGTTGCTCTGTGTTACAGTAGGAGAAAGCAGATTGCGAAATGGAAGGCTCAGTAGGCATACATTTTGGCTTTTTTGATAGAATGTGTAAACGTCATACTACTAGCTCCGTAGTGGCTTTGACGTAGAGTAACCTTGCAAAACTATACACATCTCAGGGAGCAGGCGAAGTTAATGATAATCGCACGCAGCAGGTTGCAACTAATAGGTACGGAAATTGCTTACGACTCTCTCTGATTCATAGGATTGGGTTGCAACTACTGTAGAAGAAAGAAACGTTGATAAATAACGTTGAGATTCCATCAACTTGTAAGTCAGGTAGTATGATTTGTAGAACTGTCTGTGTGCAGTATATGTGTAATATAAAATGAAAATCTAAAGCAGTAGACTTATTTGTTATTGGATAATAAGTACAGTACCTTGAGGGAAACTTAATATTATGTGCAGATTAAATCGTGATTCAGAAGGAAGGAAATATTTTGTGTACTGTAGAGTACGGTGTAGTAAGGTTCCACCTCAGGGTATAAGACAGGAGGAAAATGAAGAGAGTCATGGAAGAGTACAAACCGTATATTGGTGATGATGCGTCGAAACATATTGGTGTAAGAATTAAAAGTAATGCATGGAAGCGAAGAGATGATCATGACCACAAGTAGGCACTCGATTTCAGGCACAAGGATGTAGGAAGATTTTATTTCGTAGAAAAGATTCTCAGGAATAGGAATAAGTTACCAAGAGAATTCATGCATAATTTACAAAAACTGTAGAACAATTTAAAGTCGAAATTTGTAGAGGGCAAATGTGGATGGGTACATCAAAGGAGGAAAATGGGTGTATAGGGAAATTACCACCGGAGCGTGCGCTCCATCGCAATTAAATTAATTAAAATGACAAATATACTACTGTAGCACACTTCTTTCATGTGTATTCTAACGTAGTTAACCTAAAATGACGTAGAATCTCTTAAATTCATCGTGATCATCATCTCTTTTTTATGAACTCTTTCCGCTTTCCTCAGTTAACCCTGGAAATTACTCTTTACAGAGGCTTGTGCTTATTTTGAAAGCAGATTTAACTGTCATCCTATAAGTTTGCTGGGCCTGTCGTAGTCTTATGGAGAAGCAGGTGTGCTGTCATGACCAGCAGGTGGCTGTGGCATTATGTGAGCAATGCCACAGCCACTTGCTGGTAGCAGCCTTAATCGCGCGCTCACGATTTATCCCGGGTCCGTTCCGTTCGCTTACTTATCTCTGGCGCCCTCTAATAACGCTGGACTCGAATGTCCGGCCGGTATCTGCCAGCCGTAAAGATAGTCCGCCGTGACAAACAGTGCGCAGTTGCTGCGCCAGTATCTGCTGCCGTTATTAATGCCGACCCCATCTCGCACCTAAACTATGTGGCTAGCCGCAACACGGCCCCAATAAAAGTGAAGCCGATACAGGGCACCGCGCTGCACAATGAACGCGACTATTCCGTAATGTCCAACACAGTCCTGTTTCACAAAGATTTACTGTCGGCGGGGAGTCCTTTTGAGGTGAAAATTTCTTTAGGTACGTTGGGCGATTTTTTGATCGATAAAATCTTATGAGTATAATCCATTAATTTTCCTTGAATCATCAAACATACAGTTTATTTGTGAATCTTACATTAACTACATAATATGTAATTAATACATATCTTCAGTGTATTTATCGATACATAATTTCCTACTGACCGACATATTCACATGTCATATACTAATTCTTTTTCTTTCTGCTCTCGTGCAGTATACATTTCATTATCAATTATTTACAAACTTGTCAACCACAAGGCGAGATACAATTTCATTTTATGCTTCTTTTTCTTGAAACTTTCTCTCATGTTCTCGGTTCTATCAAACCATTCTCTTCAATTGTTTGCCAAAGATACTCCTGGCCATCACTATCGATTTCATTGCCCTATCAAGTAAATTGCCAAGATTAATACTATACCCTTTGACCTTACTTTAATACAAATATATTTACAAAGTGGAACATAATTTCTAGTACGGACCCTACTAGGTCCAAACATGAGAGGTGAGATCGGGTAAAGTGGAGGATTGCTATGCCAGTAAAAACCCACAATGATGAATTTAAGTTGTTTGCTCTTTTTTTGTATCATCTCTTTCAATTTATAGCTGCTCACTGTTTCATCACAAGACGAGACTAACATAGTGAGCGCAGTCGATAAGTGGTATCGCTCTGGCCTCTTATTCTGGAGGAGGCAGGTTCGAATCTCCCTTCGGCCATTCCCATTTTGATTTTCCATGGTTACCTGAAATAATTTCGGGAAAATGGTATGATGACTCTTTCTAAAGGCCATGGCCTAATTCCCTTTATTTTTTATTTTTTTATTTTTATTTTTTTTTACTTACCGCCTCTTTGACGACGAGGTCATTAGAGGCGGGAAAGGACTAGGGGGTCAAGGAACTGGGAGGAATTCGGCTATGACCTTTTTATGGAAACATCCCGACATTCTCCTGGAGAGATTTGGGGGAAAAACCCAAATCTGGATGCCCGGACGGGAATTCGAACTCACGTCCTCTCCAATGTGAGGCCAGACCGTTACCGCTCACCCACGCCGCTCGGTCCCTGTTCTTTCATTTCCTCCAGTCCTTTCCCGTCTCTAATGATCTCGACGAGGCGTATTGCCATAAAAAAAGTATTTCCTGCTGCCACTGCACGACCTCAGAAACACTTTGCCTGCAGCAACAATGGATATCACCTTTTATGTAGAAAGAAAGCTATCGTGCTTGCAATACATCATTTATTATTTTGATCCTGGGGTAATGAGATGCGCTCATGTCTGATGAATAGCCACAAACAGTTCAGCAAAATCTACTGGAATTACTTTAATGAGGGGTACACTGTCTCCGCACTGCATTTTGATCTTCTCTTAAAACTTTTAACACTCAAACGAAGGAAAAGTTTCTCATGTCCAAGTACTGTTTCAGAATAAGATCTATTGTTGTTTTTTAAACATCCGAACTGGCAGCTTCCTGTATGGTATCAGTATCAGTTTTAAGATTTTACAGAATGCTCGTTACTGCTCGAGGATCGGTTACGCAGCTGATTATTTCCCAGGTTAATTGAGAAGCTAATTTTTTTTATTTAAGGCAGAATTACCCTTCCCTAGCGTTGCCAGCACATCTTATGAATCTCTTTCTTACACGATTATTTAATCACAAAACGAAATTTTTCTTTAAGATTACAGCTTGTAAGAAAATAAATGTCTGCTCCAGGATGTGGTAATTTTGTACAGTATTGTGTAAAATATTAAGGGATTAGTGCATTTTAGGCAAGAAAGTTTGATGTTACGAGCCGAATCTCTAACTTGTAGATTTCCATATAAGTTTGTATTCGCCAAACAGTAAATTGCTGAATTGAGCTTTAATATTGCGTAGTTTTGCTTAACGCGATTTAGCCGTTTTGTTCTTGAGTTGTTCCGAAAGTTTTCTGGCGATCTCGGGAAAGTGGAGGGAAGCACAGGTGTCCCGACCTCCCGTCTCGTCCACTTATTTTTGTCTTCCCACGGTGGAAGTTGTGCTTCCTCCGACAGCGGTAAAAGAAATACTGGGAGGGCGTCGCGCCGCCTCGCTCATCCCTCGGGGGCGCTGACTTATAAACCAAGACCAAACACAGAGCCGCCATATCGCGCACTACTCTATCACACAGGGGAAAGAACTGTGCGGTTCATCTTGGTTGCGTTCTGTAAACCAGAGCGGAGTACATATCTTGTACTCAACACTTTTAAGGGGGATGTAACCCAAAATGCACAACTAGCTTTAAAACATCCGTGAAGCCACCCTATACTACATAAAAACCCTGAAACTGTGTACACTTATTGTCGTGTGATAACTCCCTTCTATGACATAGTACATTGACCCAATCTGAGAAAATTGCACTTGTACAAGTACTTCCAATATTTTTTTACCTCTCCCGATGGAGGTACCTGCTTCAGCAAAATTATAAGCGATATTGTTTTCATTCTTTTCCACCATTAAACGTATATAAAGATCTCTTAACTATGTCAAGTATGGAAAAAATACAACTACAAATAGAATTTCTACTTTAATTTTAATTTTGGAAGCAGTAAACTGTTGTAAAAATTTAAGTATAAATATCCCTAAAACCTCCAAACGGATAAAAGGAGGCACAATTCTTCATAAATATTTGTCGCTGCAATCTATAAGTACTCCCTCAAAATTTCACAACTGTATTCCTTGCAGGTGTCGAGAAAATTGTTCCTATGTGCTAAAAAAAATAGCACTCACAGTACATTATTATTATTATTACTCCACGATTCACTAAAAGTAAGTGGTGAAGGGTGCAGGCTGAACTTGGCATTTTTTAGCGTTTAACTTCAGCTGCCAGTCTTTGCACCAAGCTATTAGTTTCATCACATCGGCTTGTAACAAATCGCAGTCGTCCTGGGTTTTTATTCCACGATAAATAATAGCATCATAGGAAAATAGTCCAATTTTCCCTTATTACCATTCATAAATCATTAATATATATGAGAAACAACAACGGCGCCATCACACTCCCTGGGGAATCCCGGACATCTCTTCGATCATTGTTGAACGCTCACCGTCGAGAACTACACACTGTGTTCTACCCTTCAAAAACTTTTATCTAGATATGCAATAACTACGACGTTTCGTGAGTGATCTTGTGTGAGGCTCAGTGTCGAAGGATTTTTAAAAATATAATAGAACTGAGTCAAACTGGGATTGTTCATTTATAACCCGGCAAAACTCGTGAATTAAAAGTGCAAGTTGTATCTCGCAGGATCGGCCTTTTCTGAATCCATGTTGACTTGAGTTTAAAAGGTCTTCTTCATCCAAAAACCGCATGACGTTTGAATAGATAATATTTTCTAAAATCCTGCAAAAGTTATAGAGATCGGTCTATAATTTTGAGTATCATCAACATTCTCACTTTTGAATACTGGAATTACAAAGGCGGTCTTCCACTCAGCAGGTATGTTTCCTTGAACCATACAGGCGGTATATAATTTCATCGAATATGAGGCAATTTCCTTAGCGTACCTAGTAAGATCTAGTAAGAATACCGTCTGGTCTGGGAGACTTATTGTTTTTTACATTCCTAAGCAGTGTAGTTATTCCATCGACGTCAAGAAAAAGATCTTTAATAATTTTGTCAGTACGCTTATTAAATATCGGCATCTCCTCTATATTTTCTGTTGTGAAATCTTTGTTAAGTATATTACTCAAAATATCTACTTTCTCTATGCTAGATTCCGATAATTCCCCTTTTTCCTTCATTAATAACGGTATAACCTTACGAGAGCCTTTTATTACTTTGATATTTGAACCAGAATTTTTTAAAAAGAATTATTCATTTCATCTATACGCCGGGAAAAGCTTAATTCTCACATCAGAATTTTTTGGATCAGTAATTAGATAAATTCCTGACTTGGAATTCTTTAAAAGCTTCACGCATTGCCTTGCGCACTTCCGCTCACAGCTAAACTAATTTAAGGCGATGAGATGAGTCCGCCGATTTCTTTACCGTGGTAAGTAAACGATTTAGCTTATGAGTAAACGTTTCACCTACCGATTAAGTCACAGAAAGTTCTTATTAACCTTAATAAATATCTTAGGAACAAATTTATTTATAACGGTTCATATTATTTATTTCAAATTATACCAAAGTTTCCCAACATTCGTATTTAGCGTGTACGTTTCACAATTTTCCGCCAAGTGATCAACCACACCCGCCTCAATTGCCTTATGCAAGCTTATTTTCATCATAATTCGTCAGACTAGATATTAATGTTACCACAACCGCCTTGTGATCGCTTATACCGTCTTCTATACAAACTGTATCTACGATATTCGGATTGCTTATAAGAAAAAGATCCGGAATGGAGAAGGTATTGTCGCTCCGCGTTTGCTCTTCGACCATCTTTCATGACCAGTATCTTCCCAGTCCCCAGTGCCTTCTTACACGTCCCAAGAGTCTACCAACCCTCTAATAACAACTGTTGGAGTCAGACCGATACATTGTAAGATGGCCAAGGAACTCCTTGACCCTCAGTGCAGAAATAATCAAAATCAGACTATGAAATGAACTACCATATGTCACAAATCCCGACTGAGTTAACCACTAAATTACATGGAAGGACACTCGCCACAGGCGCAAAAAAATTCCCCGCAATCTGGGACTAAGGTTTTCCCAGTTATGATGTCAAGGCATCAATTTCGTTTAAGATTTTTCCATATTAGGGCATCAATTTTAAATCTTCTTTTAGCGCCTATATGTGTTCTCTTTTTAGAACTGACTATCTACCAAATGAACCTCGAAATTGTAAGGGGCTGGGTGGGTGGAACTTGAAAGCTCGCTAGCCTTCAGTCTGGAGAAGTGTGAACGTTATGGCTGAATTTTTCTGTTCTCACTTGCCAAAACCATTTAGCAAATGAGACTCCAATCTTGTAAAAAGTTAAGATATTAGAAAATTGCTGCACTGGAAGCCTTTAATGACAGTACTAGGAACAATACATTAGTAAAACTGTTTCTAATAGAATTAGTGACATTTCAAATTTCCGTTTTCACATATTTGCATAAACCGTAGTACAGAGGTTCATCTAAAGAGAGGTTAAGTTACAATGGATACTCTGAGAAATTTAATTTTTTGTCGACAGCTTAATGTTATGCCTCCTGGTTGACGATTTGGTTTGTTTGTGATGTATTAATACGTCGGTTGTCTGCTTGACACTAAAGATAAATAGGAATTTAATTGTTCGTCGTTTATGTTACAAAAGAAAGACATGAGCTACTTACTACTTGTTCCTCATAAAATACAGTTTCCTTCTTAGTACCATACGTTTCTGTTAAGGCCTTATTTTCATGGAAGAATGAAATTTTTATTTTATGAGAATTAATCATAACCTCATATTTGCGGACGCTGGTTGCAATAAAGTTCCCGTACACCTGTATGAGAAGGTATTTGTATCTATTCAATTAACGTCGAGATCAGCATTGCGCCCACACAGGTTCTAAATCTATACAACCAGTAAAAATAAACAAACAGTATGTGGAATATGCGTACTGCCTGGGAGTCCAACACCGGTCGTTCCGCCGCCTAAATGACAGACTTACCAATTCTCAGCGTATTCCGCTTCTGTGATGGCTTGTCAACACAACACAATAATCGCCGGCCTCGGTAGCGTAGGGGCTAAAATGTTAGCTCCGCTTACCGAAGGTCGCCGGCTCGAGTCCGGCCGAGGGCATGAGTGTTTAGGTTAAGTATTGCGTGACCTGCGTTGTTCTACAACTGAATGTTCACATAAAATTTGAAAAGATTCATTAACATTGACGATATATAAAAATACATTGAATGCTGGCTGAGTAGTAGCTGTAAGGCCGACTAACAAAAATACAAAAGGGGGGGGGGCGCGATAATCACATTGAGAAAAGGGTCATGTACAGTTTTAGGATGAATCCGAAACGGTTGCTGGCCCAGCGTATTTCACGTTAACAGCTTTGTTTGTTGAGGTTTGAAAAATTTCATCAAAGATGAGATGTGCTTTGTATCTTCATTTAGGTACCACCGCCACTGAGTTAAGTGCTTTGAACGTATGCGGAGCCGCATTCCTAATCGACACAAATTGTCGTTAGTAACAGCATTATCGCAATGTCCACGGTTATCAGCAACGGAGTTCATATCCCCCACTGGTCCAAATCGAATTGCCCCACTCAACACAGCGAGAGTGGATCTGTATTTTTCGCCACCTGCGGCTGTGGCGGTTCAGAGGCGGGTCCGATGTGTGCGAGAGAGCGAAATGTCTGTTATCTGTGGGTAAATTATGGTCGCACGGTGGACTGTGCGAGATTAATTGCGTTCATCGATCTGTTGGAGAAGCGAGCGAGCGGTCTGTAGTGGCAGCGCCGCACAGACGAACTACAAGGCCAATTAGCCTCCGGCGGTGGGCAATGCTGTAGTGATACTATCATCAACTCTACTGCGTCAGGTTCGTTTCGTTAGGCTAGTTTATCATTCACAATGACATATAATTCATGCTTTTCCGTGTGGTTTTCATTAAAGATTGTTTCCTCCTATCACTGAATTGAAAAATCGTTATTGTAAATCGTATGGTCTTTCTTTATCTCGACTGTTGAACGGGATGGTGGCTTATTGGTCCGGGTAGAACCCCTCTCGCTTTTTAATAGTCTTATTAAAAACAGAGATTCCAAGATACACATGATAGAAAGAATAACTTCAATGGTACTTAGTTCTACAGATCCGAGAATTGATTAGTCCAGGCGTTCTCATTATGCTTTTTATTTAACTTTATTTATTGTGATTTTTCTACCTGCATCATTGTCCGAGAGGGACGAATAGAATATATTTTTAGTTCAATTTGATTTTTGCTGCACATCTTTTCATCATTAAAAAATAAGATTTTTATTTGTTATGCAATTTTTTTTATAACAAAGAATAAAAAGTTTTATTGCTTGGTCTATGGATTGTTTCAATGCACATTTTGTGCCTGAATTTTAGGAAGAAAATAGAGCCGAAGAAGGCCAAGAAGGAGAGAGACATGGAGGCTATTAGGCCAGAAAAACATATGGTTAAGGCGTCTAACTGGAGATTGAAATGTCCCCGGTTCGCATCCCGGTGTTGTTGGCGCTTTCAAAGCCCCTTAATCCAACGTTCACCTCTGGTATAGCTTGTTGTCTAATTTGAAATACCGCATAACGCTTCCGTGGTTCGAATTTCACGATAAACTGTAGGTCCCCATTGCACGGTGGGATTATCGGGTTAGGTTAAGACGGCTGCGATACGGGCAGATTGCGCAGCCAGTAGAAACCGTCTCAGCGGGTCAATACGACCACACGAACCTTTATTATTACTGTTCACCAAACCCTCTTTATAAACAGTGGGTACAAGCATCAGCTTCGATTCCAAAGCTGGTGATCCATTAACACGTTAAGAGACTCAGATGTTTGTGAACTACTATTCCACATTGGTATGGGTTTATCCATGTATGATGGTCAGCATTTAAACCACTCATAAGGGAGTGAGAAACTTTTTGTATGTGACTAATGCAGTAAGGACCTGGAATAAATTAACGAAATAGGTGCTTAACATTTGTATCAGTCAATGAATTTAAATTCATGTAATGCAAAAGTAGTGTGTAAGTTGCCACACTGACGTAGAATCCATCAACATAATTACTATAAAATAATATTACAACATAATGTAGAAATAATATTAGTGATCCAATATTCATTATCAAGTTTATACTAATTCTGTCCGATACATCAAGCTCCATTAACGATACCATTGCATTTTGTACAAACAGTGACAGGTTTTAAAGCACAATGCATTATTCGTGATATGATTCAATTTTTCTGGTTGGCTGTACTCATGTGAATTAATACAGCAATATTCGACTGCTCAGAGGTTCTTTTCATTAGTTGACTACGTCATGGTTCTTTGATCGTTAATTGGAGCTTTAATTACCACCAGCAAGTCTCGTCTACAGCTAAATTATTTCACAAACTTTATTAGTACTGAAACTACTTGGGTACGAACCTGAACGATAATTTTTACGCATCGAAAATTTCCACTCTTAAATCTGGACTATCGTATTGAGGTTGAAAATGTATAACATAAAATAAGCAATTCACCTTCTAGCATATATCTTCGTTTAAACTCGGCACAAGCTATGTAATAAAACACAAAGTATATATGTTTGTTAATTCGTATATAAATCAACTCAAAAACATTGATTTTGGAAAAAAATTTGCACAGCCGTTCTTCTCAATCTTATTTTCCACTTGTCAGCCTGTTATTCAGTATTCTTCACTACATTACCACCAGCCCATCCCTGTGAGGGGGAGTGGGGGGGGGGGTTGCCTCTTAAGAAATTGTCCATTTCAACGCGAGGAAAAAACTCGATCATGCCCGGTGACGATACCACCTTTAAAGTCCCTACAACGCGCGCTTTTTGAGGTATTTGCGTTTTACTGTTTATCCGTTAACTTTCTCCGCCGGTATATCGTTCCATTGTTGTGCTTCCTGCTCTATGCACTTAGTGTTTCTCCATGTTGCTTTGTTAAATTCAAAAGCTTAATACTGCACTCTTTACAAAACTTTATATTAAAATTTTTATCATGATGATTTTTATATATCTATTCCTGTTCCTTAAAATATATAGCATAATACTTTGTGAGTATATTCCTTTTCATTAAAATTTTTAGCATAATGCTTTCCATATGCATTCCTTTTCCTTAAAATTTGATCTTAATACTATGTATATGCATTTATTAATTTTCCTTAAAATTTTTTAGCGTAATATATTACTTTCGTTTAAAATTTTGATCTTAATACTTAAAGTATATATATTAAAAATTTTGGTATAATTCTTAAAGTTTTAATCATAATAGTTTGTAAATTTATATTTCTTTTGCTTAGAATTTTTGCATAATATTTTCTGTATTCATTCTTTTTCCTTAAAATCTTGGGCATAATTTTTTCTATATATACTCATTTTCCTTAAAATTTTGGTCATCGGATGTAAATCAAAATTTTGAATATAATTTCATGCTTATATATTCGTTTTGCTTAAACGTTTTGGTCATAACACTTTGTTATATACTCGTTTTCCTTAAACGTTTGGCATAATACTTTGTGTAGGCCTATTTATTCCCTTTCTTCAAAATTTTGGTCATAATATTTTTTGGATATATTCGTAAGCTAAACTTAACGTTAATTTTATATTATTGTCATATTACCCTGTTTTATTACAAAAGTGTGTTCCAGAAGGGGCTTTGCACCCAACCTAATATTTGAACATTTTTGGCTGGGAGGAAGTATACGGGATATCATAAATGGCCTCCATGGGCATCTTAAGAAGCCATCCAGGCGTTCCTGTTAAGGTGTGTTCTCATCCTTCATGATAACAGTTCTTTGCTACGTAAGCTCCTTATAAATTTGGTTGAAAACATATATTCTATATTCTGGTTAATGCAAAACATAAAAACATCATATGCAAGATAATTCCGAGTAGAGAAGTTTACTAATGAAATATTTAGTAAAAAAAGTAATTTTTATCTACGAGTAAATAGTTCAGCAGGTTTTTCGTGTTATGGAAACACAAGTATTAATACGTGAATTGTGTGGGTACAACAGCGTCTCTGTAGGCAGCCTCAATCAGAAAGAAGACTGCACATAAATCGGTGGGTACTCGTTTTCTTCCCCCGGGGATTCCTCTCCCACCCGTCATGATTTGTTTCGCCCCGCGGGAGGGGTAGTGCCAACATTGCCCCGCGCTGCGATATGGCGGCAATAAGCACTGCGCCCCGCCGGCTGCTATGCTAATGTTGGCAGTCGGGTCACGGGCGGCGGGTACTGGCGCACGCGCCAATAACACGACTCTATTGCCTTCCGCACGCACCACGCGGATTTCCCGACTCCGATGGGAGCACCTCGGTGTGTGTGTGTGTGTGTGTCTGTTGTCCGCATTATTCAGCGCATGTCACTTTCTCGCGTGCGGAGAAACGTTTTCCAAATAACAACAAGCTAAAATGAATGTAATTCACTCACATACATCTTGCATTAGGCAAGGTTGTGTTGCCTTTTCCTCTTATTGCTCAGTTTATACATGGAGGAGATTATTGGCTTTTGGCACTGCGCCTCGTCGAAATCGAAGTCTTTAGAGGAAGGAAAGGAATGGGGGCAAGGAAGGGGGAGGAATTCGGCCTTGGGCTTTTGAAGGAAGCATCCCGGCATTCCCCTGGAGTGATTTGGGTTGATGTTGTTCTTATTGGGACTTTAGGGTGCGTCTATAGCGAAGTCATTAGCACCCGTGATTTGGGATAACTGGGGAAAATCCAAATCTGGATGCCCGGACGGGGATTCGAACCCACGTCCTCCCGAATGCGAGGCCAGAACGTTATCCATCCATCAACCACGCTCGGTGAGATTATTGGAAGATGCTTAGATGGAAAATGAGGAGTGCGTATTGGTGGCAAGAAAAAACAATTTATAAGATTTGCCGATTATATTGCCTTGTGAGCGAACTATAAACAAACCGCTGAAAGATCTAAACGAAGCTTATGAAGCGTATGGAACGGGAATCAATACAGCAAAAACAAAGCTATTGCCATTGCTAAATAAAGGAAACTGGTAAATAATGAGACAGGACAGGATAATATCAGCTACGGAAGAGCCTTCAAACCTGTAGCAAGTACAATCAGTGAAGATTTGAGATGCCACCGAAAGATGAAACTCATATTGTTGTAGCGAAGGAAGCGTTTAAGAGAGACTAATACTAACAGGAAAAGTAGAAAAACACTGACGATATGACTTGGCAATTGTTTCGTATGGTATGTGGCCTTTATGGAGCAAAGACGCGTACGCTGAGACGAGAGGACAAAATACAGATAGAAGCGTTTGAGATTTATATCATTTATATGTGGAGGAGAATTGAA
Source organism: Vandiemenella viatica (assembly GCA_031002005.1). NCBI lineage: Eukaryota > Metazoa > Arthropoda > Insecta > Orthoptera > Morabidae > Vandiemenella > Vandiemenella viatica. The sequence continues at coordinate 73,613,781 of JARYHS010011408.1, forward strand.
AGTGTTAGATGGTTCGTGGTTTACCAAATTTGATAAATAACCAGTCTGCCATACAGTTCAATTTAAACTTGTTTTTATTTTAATAAGCACGACGTCAAAGATATTGGTTACATGCATACATACAATCAATCCAGTGTTTGTAGACAACACTTCTACCACAGACAATACAGTCCTTGGCCGTCATAAATTGAGTCTGTAAAAACTGTCTCGGATGTTCGCTTTATATAAGCTCCATCGAAATTTCTAGAACACTACAAAGTATTCCGACAGATATTTCTCGAACATTAACAATACTTAAACAATTGAAACATATGAAAAAACGATCAGAATTAATAGATAATCGTTTACAATTATCATAAATGGAAATTAAAGATACTTAAACACAAAATTTTCCACAGAAATCATTTTAAACTTTAGGAAATTGTCCTTTAGACATCGTAACTTGCATTAATACTTGGAATTACAAACATTTAAGCAATTCTCTTGCACAATTCTGTCCTTAAACATATTAAATGGCCTCTAAATAATTTCTTTTCATAAAACAAAGTCTATTTACTATGATTTACACAAAATTGCAAAACAACCATACAAGATCATATTCAACCAAACTCTACCTTACTACAAGTGCTTCATAAAATACAGTTCCATGTAAGTTTAGGTTTGAGGGCTGTTACAAAAGGATAAGTTGGATAGAAAAAGTGAGTAATGCTGAAGTGCTGTAAAGAGGTGGTGAGAGGAGGAAATTACTGTAAGGCATAAGAGAAAGGGGAGTGCATGTTAACAGGCGCCTTTGAAGGATTAGTTTGTGGGAAAGGGCGGAGAGGAAGTAGGAGGTACGAGATCATAGAATACGTCTAGGGAGACGGAAATTACATGAACGTGAAGAGGTGTGCAGAAGGCAGGAGAGCAGGGGAGTGAAAACCTGCATCACAGCAGAACACTCATGATGATACATTTTTTTATGTTTGATGTCATTCAGATTTCGTGAGCTGGATTTAAGAAACTCATGTAAGTATAGTCAGTAACAGGTTATAATGAGCTGCGCCAGGAAGTCGAGTGGTTTGCATTCTACGTTAAACTATAGGACCCGCTACGACAGAGGCCGAGTGCGTGGCAGATAGAAACCTTGGCAGAAGGTTGCAAGACCGCTTGAATTTATTTTACTTAGCTGAAACAACAAGGCTTGTCTAGAGTTGGAAGCGACTACCCCCGACTTTTAGTCGTCCATAGTTGCACAACTACGGACAGTTTCCTGACTTTCGGAATGTAACCGACGCTCTCACACTGGCACCGACCTAGTCGTGCGCGTACGTGCGTTTTGTTCCCACCTGCGACTAGATTCCAGCAGGTTGGAATTTCTGTACATGCAGTCAGCTACTTGTTGCAATTTGTTGGTGAAAATATTTGAATTTTTATGATGCTACAGTTGTTGACATGAATTTTCATAAACAATGGCTTAATTTGTAGGGTGAGTATTTTTTAAAAAAAATACGTAGAAGTTTTAAAATGTACAATTGTATACTAGTTATAAGTATTAAAAGTTTTGAATGTAAGTTTAAAGTTTTATTTGTTTTCCTGAAATATACTGCACGTTCGAAATTTTGCTTTAATAAACGTTTTTCAATGACTCTCCTCAGTGTAAGGGCCAAACAGTCTTCAGGCGATATCATCTGGCGAAAATTCATGTGTTTCGTCCGCGCAGATTTGAGATTTTCAATAATATAGTTGAACGAGTTCAAACTCGTACGATAATAGTCAAACAAATTCTGCACCTTGCTTCAGATCACTCATTAAATGATGAAACTCGCCATGCTCTTCTGTCTTCAGAACTATCTGGCTAACTAATTGCGATATTCCTGAACGTTGTCGTCTTCACCTCATCAATAAACTTCTGCTTTCAACCAGGTAAGATCCAGTCATCTCTTTAAAATATTCGAATGCCAAAAAACCTACAAATCCGAAATAACTAAATCAAAATTCGCAGCAACCACACACATAATTTCTGCTGAGGGAGGGATTCAGCCCAAACAATTTTTTAAATTTAATTTAATGTAATTTATTTAATTGCAATGGGACCAACGCCCGGATGGAAATTTCCATTCACACAAATTTTCACCTTTTCTTGTACTAGCCTACTTTTTCCCTATGCGAACATTAATTTTAAATTCTTTTAACATTTCCGCTGGTAATTTATCACAATCACTAACCTACATACCGAGCGTGGTGGGTGAGCGGTAACGTTCTGGCCTCGCATTCTGGAGCACGTGGGTTCGAATCCCCATCTGGGCATCAAGATTTGGGTTTTCGATGGTTTCCCCAAATCACTCCAGGCGAATGCCGGGATGCTTCCTTCAAAATTCCAAGGCCGAATTCCTTCCAGTTACTTGCCCCAGTCCTTTCCCGCCTTTAATGACCTCAACGTCGATGAAGCGTAAAGCCATTAGCAAAAAAAAAATTCTAACCTCCAAAAGAAAATTTTACACCCTCACGCCTGAAATTGTCAGCTTGCTTGTGATTATGGTCATCCATGCAACTGTATTCATTGTTTCCTCAATATATTTCCTAGCCTCATCACCAATATACGCCTTGTGAATTCCCACCACTCCCTTCACTCTCCTCCTGTCTTCCAATAAATCCTATTCCAGTTCCTTTATGCTATCATATACTGATTGTGTACCACAGGAATTACCAGAGACAAATCTAGCAACCCTTCTTTTCAAAGTCTCCAGCTATTGTATTTATCAGAAGCGTAGTCACATAGTTTGGTGGTTGAGCAGTAATGTTCTGTCCTCGCATTCGGGAGGACGTGGGTTCGAATCCCCGTCCTACCATCCAGATTTGTGTTTTCCACGGTTTCCCCAAATCACTCCAGTTGAAAGCCGGGATGATTCCTTCAAAAACACATCGATAGCGAAATACTTAATCAACGTTAATTACAACAGAATAAATATTTTTTAATTTGTTAATAAATTTTAAAACTTTTGTTTTTACCTAGAATAGAGTTGTATTTCAACCACAGTTCCTTTATTTTTGCATGCAAATTCGCAGTTATGAGTAATGAACTACAAACGTGTAAATAAATACGTATTTGATTTCTGATTAATAGAGATTGTGTTTACTGGCCAATTTAATGCAATTATTTGTACTGTACGTTAAACAGAGTTGCAAACAAACCTATTGTTTGGAATGTTGTAGTCAGTTTCGACAGCGGCATCCGAAGTAGTCCAACGAAGGGACTCAGGTATGACGTTGATTATACTTCTCATTGTTTGGGTTTTAATGCGCGTCGACAACGTCGTCATTAAAGCCTTAAACGACAATATTGAATAAACATGTTAGAAGAGAAATGCATTCTTACAACGCTAAAAAACAGTAACTCATTAAAAACAATAAATTTGTAACTTAGAAGTAAATCACGAACGACTCTACATCAAGAATTGTTGTATTCTAAACCTTATATTATGATTTTTTTTTAACATTCCTCCCAGCTGAAGGCTTGGAGGCGGGCTGTAGGAAGATCATGGAGATCCTTTTCAGCCGACTACACTACAGGGAGGGAGGGGATGGAGGTCGGCCTTGGCCTTCAAGAGAACCATCCCAGCATTCGCCTCAAAGGAGTGCGGAAAACAGCAATCAGGATGGCCGGACGGGATTTGAACCCCGTCCTCCCCAATGATAGGTAGAAGAGCGATTTCGCTCTCTTTCTACCTGGGTGTATAACTGCACTGATGATTTTTTTCCCTCTTGTCTATCTGACTCCGACGCCTTTGGCGTCCTGGCTAGAGGTGCATCTAGTTGTCTTTTATCGTCTCGTTTGTATATAATTAGCCGTTCTTTTGATCTCGTTGGAGGTCTTTTTGAGCGGCTCCATTATGTGCGTTATTTTATTTGTTTAGCTGTTTTTAGTTTTAAGTGTTTTGTATGATGAACAGTGGTGTTTTATATTTGTTCCACCTCTGTTGGACTATTGTTCCAATTTTTTCCGGTTTTTGGTATTCGTGGCGTCAGTTTCTGGTGGAAAGTTTGCGTTAATCTTTTTAATGTTTCTGCTATGCTTTTTAATCCTGTTGCGCTTCGTATAGATCCGTTATTATAGTTCTTCTGTCTTCTTAACTTTATCATTCCTCCCAGCTGAAGGCTGGGAGTAGGGATTGCAATCCAGTAAAGCGGGATCCCGCAATCCCGCGGGATCCCGCATAATTAGACAGTCTGGCGGATCCCGCACAAAATTAAGCGGATCCGCAATCCGCAAAATCCGGCGGAAACGCGTTTTAGTCTGCGTGACTCGCTGCCCCACTCGGTCTCTGTCGGATATATTGCACTGTTTGACTGTACCCTTCCAGTTGGCATTTGACTCATGTGAACAAGCGTTTGTTTTTGTCAACCTTCGTCATTCCTAAGTAAATAAATACACTTTTACGTATTCATCAAAACTTACGTTTGTTTCGAATACACATTTCTGTAATTTGAGTTATGTTGCTTATTTAGTACGATTTTCTAACTATATAATTATTTTTTAAGTGTCGCACACGTTATCTGAAATACACTGTTACGTCTTTTTATTCACGGTTTCATTATTCCCATTTTCTGTATTTGCAGATAAAGTAATTGTGACAATTTCCTAACTTGCGGCTGAAAATTTGATTATTCCTTGATATGAAACTAATGTTATCATGATTTTAACGATCGCGTACCTATTTATTTAATAGCTATCAAAAGAAAATTGTATATCCTTTGACTTATTGTTGTTTTGGCCGCTGCCTCAATGCGTTTCTTTGACGAAAGCCACCTGCTTACATGTGCCGCTCAGGCTTTCGATTAATCCCTCTTCTCCTTGTTATTGTTTCGACTAAAGGTAAAAAAAAGTTATAATGAAATTTTGACGGCTGTATCTACGAATTGTGTTGTAGGAGCACTATACTTCGACGGCTGCCTCCACCGTCTACCTCACGTGTGTAATTTCGTGTGTTTGCAATGAAATCCGGAGATACAACCTATGAGGGCTTCACTGCAATCATTCGCCGAGAAAGCCTCCTTTCTTACTAAAAAATAATAATTTCCACTCTAAAAACGTCGTTACGCCACATAAGTAAATCTGAAATATTTGACAGTTTACTTGTTGGTGAGTAGTTTCTTTTAATAACATTGAATCAACTGTAATATCAATCAAGGAATCAGGAGATATAATAATGAATCACGCAAAAAAAGGCCAAGTCTCGTGCTTGTGCAGTGACAAAAAGTTATGAGATCTTGTTCTGAACCAAGTCTACACTTTACAGAGTATATTCAACTTCACTTTGTGAAATGGAATGCTTTTCTCGGTGTTATGGAACGTTTATTTAGATTTTTTTTTTTAAAAAACTCTGGTAACTTGGCCATTAAGCAAACCATATTTTTAAACTTATGTGATGTACTGTAAGGCACATAATATGAGCTAAGACTCAATATTTTACATTTTTATTATTTATTTAAAAATTGGTTTAGATTAAAAAACAAAAATGTAAAACCTCGAAATACACTTAAGACACGCTAAAAAGTTTTAATGTCATTTTGCCAATAAAAATATTGTTAAGTGTTATTTTTTATCATTTAACATTAAATATTATTTATTAATTTAATTGTTATTTGATTTATTAACGTTTTAAGTAACTATGTTTTAAATATATGCGTTAAAAAACTGTTTGTACCAATCCCGCACGGATCCCGCGGGATTGGCGCAAATCCCGCGGGATTGAAAACACTGAGGGATTGCAGTCGATTATCTGGGAGGCGGGCTGCTGAAGGATCACGGAGATCCATTTCATCCTACTACACTACGGGGAGGGAAGGGGGATGGAAGGTCGGCCGTGGCATTGTAGGGAACCATCCCATCATTCACCTAGAGTGACTGAGGAAAACCTCAGACAGGATGGCCGAACCGGGTTTCACCCCGGTCCTCCCGAATGAAAGGGAGGAGGCCGAAAACAGTCTTCTCCCATCTAGGAAGTCTTCTGCCTGCTTTTTTTTTTTTTTTTTTTTTACTATTTCATTCCTCCCAGCTGAAGGCTGGGAGGAGAGGGAAGGGGGATGGAAGGTCGGCCGTGGCCTTGTAGGGAACCATCCCAGCATTCGCCTAGAGTGGTTGAGGAAAACCACGGAAAACCTCAACCAGGATGGCAGGACGAGGTTTGACCCTCGTCCTCCCGAATGATAAGTAGGAGGCCAAAAACGGCCTCCTTTCATCTCTGTGCTTCTGCCTGCGTTTTAATGCAGTTTATAAAATGTCCTAAACTTTTATGAACTGCGAGAAATAACATATATTTAATGGTTTTGCAGCAATTCTGATGTTTTTTAATAGTGGTAAAAAGAATAAAGGAAAAACAGAGAATTCTCACATCTGTCAGCTTGTGCTTTCTTGTGAAATTTGAAGATGAAACTTTTAATAGAATCAGTGAAATCTCTCCTGTTTCATAAATTTTGATTTTAGTTTGAATAATCTTTGCGTTCCTTCCACTCCTAGGGATTTCAGATCTTCTGCAGGAATCTCATCATTTCCAACTGCCTTATATGATTTCAAATCATTCAAAGGTCTATCAATTTCTGTCCTCAATTCACCAACATCTGAGTCATCACTGTCGGCATCAACTTCTTTTTCTAACAAACTGTTATGCAAATCATCTGCATCATACAGTTTCTCAATGTATTCCTTCCATCCATTAGCTCTATCTTCTGAACTTAGAAGAGGTTTCCCATCGGCAGTTTTAATGTTAATACCTGTTTTCTTCATTTCTCCAAAATTCTGTTTGATCTTCCTATTTGCCATCTCTGATTTACCTACGACCATTTCCTTTTCTACTTCTTCACACTTTTCTTGCAGCCAGCTTTCTTTTGCTTCTTTGGATTTCCTGTTTGTTTGATTTATAAATTGTCTGTATTGCTCTCTTTGTGCCTTCTTCTCTGATCCATCAACACCAAAATTTCTTCTTTGATCCAAGGTTTTCTGGCGGCTTGTTCCCTAAGGCTTAATGTTTCTTTACCAGCTTTCATTATTTCGATCTTTAATGCAGTCCTTTCGCCCTCAGTTGAGTTCGTTTCAGAGTTACTAGTTAGTCCAATGTCTACTATTTCTGCAATCTTTTCTCTCGTGATAGATTGTTTCAGTTTAATCACTTTCATCCTGTTCTGCTTGTATTGATTCTTTATTGTCTTGAATTTCAGCCTGCATTTCATAACTATCAAATTATGGTCAGAGTCTACGTCTGCTCCTGGGAATGTTTTGCAGTCTAGAACTTTATTCGCGAATCTCTTTGACCATGATATAATCTATCTGATACCTGCCTGTAACCCCAGGATGTTTCCAGGTGTATATCCTTCTAGCATGACTCTTAAACAGTGTGTTCGCCACGATTAGTTTATATCTTTCACAGAATTCTAATAATCTGCTTCCTTGCTCATTTCTTCCTCCTAAATCGAAACTTCCTAGTATTATCCTCTTTTCCTTCTTCCACTACCTCATTTCAATCACCCATGATTATTAGATTTTCCTACCCCTTCACATATTCGATTAATTCTTCAATTTCATCGTACATTTTCTCTATTTCTTCATCTGCTGTTGGCATATACACTTATACTAACGTGGTTGTGGCGGGTTTGGTTTCGAACCTCATCAAAATAACTCTGTCAATAAACTATTCACAATAACTCACCCTTTTCTCTACTGTCTTATTCATTACAAATCCTACACCAGTGACTCCAATGACAGCTTGTGTGCTACTTATTCTGTATTTCCCAGACCAGAAAACCTGTGCGTCCTTCATTTTAATTTCACTAATCCAACAACATCTAACTTAAGTTGTTCCATCTCCCTTTTTAAGTTTTCTAACCTACCTGCCCTATTCAGACTTCTGACATTCCACGCTCCGACTAGTAGAATGTTTCTTTTCATTCTGATGACACCTCCCTGAGCAGTCCCCATCTGGAGATCCGATTGGGGACCATTTTACCTACGGAATATTTTACCCAGGAAGAACCCATCATGATATACGTAATTTATGATGATTACTTGTCTTTGGGATACTCTTTAATGCGTTGCCTTCTGCATCCCCATGCCGTTGATCATTTCTGATTCATCCGCCTTTAGGGGCCGTTTCCAACCCCAATCGTCACACAGGGTGCATCACGTGAAGGAGAGATTGATATTTGGCTGGAAAAGGCTAATATGGCCTCTCCCAAACCCTTACACCCCCAATGGAATTTTAAAACTGTCATGTCAGTGTTACAAGGATTACATAGACTAAACAAAACATTCAATAGCCATTATGAGTCATATCCGCTTGAGACATCTTACCAAATACATTGCGGTATATAATACTGTGGGAACATACAAGATTTTTGGCCAATCCGAAACGCTGTATCCAAATAAAAGGCTACTTATAAATTCATGCAGCAAAATATTTTAAATAAATATGTGGTGTCTAAGTCAAGCGTGGATATTTGGATTAATTAAATAATGTTGTGGTCAAATATCACTGAGAATCATACTGCCATTCTCAGTCGATAGTTGCTTAGGAATCTGTACTCCATCCACGGTAAAACCAAGCACAGCCTGACTCATCACCAGTCTCTAGTATATTCAGCAGGCGGTTTGAAGAAGACGGAGACTTCTGTCGGAAAGTCAGTAAAAGAAGTAAATTTGACGAAAAATTTAAATCGTATAAACTGCAAGAAATAAAATCACTAAGTAGGGCGTTCTTTTTCTTGAACGCAAATTTTGAATCTTCTGAATTTATCCTTTATTGTTTCTGATATTTCCAGTTCGACTCCTTGTCACAACATTTGTAGCAAATAGCATCTTTTGACTCTTACAACATTTTTAGATTTTCTTAGCAGACACGGGATTTTAAGCGATCTCACCTTATAAAGAAAACACATGTTGAATGCTCTGGAGAAACATGAATCCAAGACACATTGCCGGGTAACTCAATCTCATCCTCAGTGCAGCAGAATGAAGTGAGTTCTTATAAATCGGTTTCCTCAATCTTTCAGTGTTTTCTTGTCTCCTTGTACAAAATGCACCAGATTATGTTCTTATTCCTGTCGATATGGAAATTTTAACATATCTCAAGGCGGCGTTCCAATCCGGAGCGTTCACGCCACACCAAAGAGCGGAGAGATTCTGCACTTTTAGGTTACCCTGCAATTAAACTGGCGTAGTCTAATAAGTAAAATACCTGTTCCCTCCACCCTATTGTGAATTTAATTGCGATTAAGCACACGCTTCGGTGACAATTCTCCTAGTCATCTTACTCCCTCTTTTTATTTTATTTGTCTTATATAATTTTAGTGTCAAATTCTATACCCATCTACTTTTGCGATATACGGATTCTAATTTTAAATTCCTTCAGCGTTTTTCATAAATTATTCATCACTTCACTTGGTAATTTGTTCTAATTCCTGACACCCTTACAAAAAATAATAATAATAATAATAATAATAATTCCCACTAACTTATGCATGAAATCGAGTACCAGCTTGTGGTCATGGTCATATTTTCCCTTCTACGCACTATTCCCAATATCCTTCCAAGCCCCCTCACCAACATATGCATGCCTTGTACGTTCCCAGCACTCCTATCTTCCAATGACTCTCATTCCAGCTCCTCTATCGTATCAGTTACTGACTGGGTCCTGCGATAATTTCCACAAACAAATCTTGCTGCTCTTCTCTTCACGCCAACCAACTCTTCTATTTCATACCCAAATGTGGGATGTGCGACAACGCTCTGGGCTCGTATTCGGAAGGACGTGGGTTAGAATCCCTTCCAGACAGTTAGGTTTCCATGGTTTCGCGAGATCTCTCCAGGCGACTTCCAGAATGCTTCCTTTAAAAGTCCATGGACGAATTCCTATACATTCCTTGCCCTAGGCCTTTTCCGCCCCTAATGAAATCGGCGTCGAAAAGGGGGTAAAACAAAAAAGATGTGGTTACTATTAATCATCCTGCACTATTCCAAGACACAAAATCTGGCTTGGATGTTTAATTTCGGTGAACTACATCAGTGGCAGGTTTCAGAGACAGCTTACTCCGTGCGATTGAGTGGGAAAATGCCAATCAGCAGAAACGTAAACAAAACTGACAACCCAGGTTTATGAAGCATGCTCTGCGTTATTGACAAATCTGTGTTCTAAACACCATCTAATGAAAATCAAACCTATTGGGAGGGGTTTTATTTTATAATTTTGTTTCAGCAAATGTAGCCGATTGATACATAATCTTGTTTAAACCATATTTTTCTGCAAAGACCGTATTTCCGTGAGCCAACAGTATTGTAACATGCTCGATGATAATTTCTGCCAAGTCTTCTGAAATTAGTTTATAAAACGATTTTTGTTTACATAAGAAAAACAATTTTTACCATAAGATTTATATATTCTTGACATACTATAACAAATGTTACTCATATGCAAATGCAACGCGCGTTTGGTTAAAAGTTTTGGCTTTAAGATGATTTTAACGACAATCTAATATTCTGTGCCTCATATTTCACTGCTGTTGAATGTATACAGTCATAATAACGCTACGAAATAGTAAGACCTCTGGGAGTATTAAATGTGTTGTTACTGTCAACCGATAAACCTCTGGAGCGCGTGTTAAAAGCTTAATTCAAGAATAAGAAAGTGCATAAACAACTTACTTAAAAAAAAAAAAAAACTGCAGCTTTGCATTTGGCTTCACACAAATGTTAATTTGACTAAAACGAGTAATATTACTTAAATCATTCAGTAGAATTTCTTGACCAACTTTACACAAATGCGAGTATTAGTTAATAATATCTCTGATAGAGAATTATAATATAAAGCACGATCACAAACCCGTATATCTCAATCGCTGCGAAAATAAATATAAATCAAACAAGAATCGTTTATAACATATTATATGGCAATTCAAATTTAAATTTCCGTGTTTTGTTATAACACTTACGTGACTTGCGTAATATTGTCTTTTAATATTCCGAATAATGCCGAAATATTAAAGAAAAAAACAATTTTTTATAAATTGCTTCAGGATATACGCCTAGTCGACATCGAGGTCAATAGAGATGGGCTAGGATGAGGACAAGAAACTGGAGGAACTCGGTCGTGGTATTTTGAAGGAACTATCCCGGCATTCGCATCGAGTGATTTTGGGAAACCATGGAAAACCGGAATCTGGATGGGGGACGGTGGTATTGGTTTTTTTCTGGCTTAATGATTCATCGACGTAGAGGTCTTTAGAAGCGGTCGCTGCCTTGTTAGGGTATTGAGCTATACACATGGCGTATTCAACTTTTCATTCAGAGTACACCCTCTTCGTGGGTGTTGGCAGGCAGACTTGATTTTCAGCAGATGAGGGAACATACCCTGTCGTAACGGGGACAGACGTGTTGCCCTGGCTAACAGCAGCGTGACGGCCTAAGTGAGATGTTTGCCCAGTTTCAGCTCGCTCTCCGTCATAGCCAACCGTTGATGTAACATCTGCTGCCTTAACGACGCTCTTGTATGGCCTTTATCTGGTCCTTTGCGACCTAAGCTCCATTTAGCATACCTCTGTTACATAGTTGCTGACCACGTGTGATAACGTTCGTCGGTTCGAATCCAAATCAGGTTCTGGGTCGTTTGAATCAAGTGTTGTGTTCCTCTTATCTTTCACTTTTTAAAATAAAAAATAGTTGAAAATTATTACATAGACTTGGAGATAATATCTGTTGGTGGCATAATCATCCCAAAACGTTTATTTCCTCCTTAACGAGTCCGATGGTTGGGCGGTAATGTTATGGTCTGGCATTCGGGTGGATGAAGATTTAAATTTCAGTTCGGCGAACCAGATTTCACTTTACAATATTTTCCCGAAATCACTATTGGTGAATGCTGGATATTTCCTTCAATAGGCCTTGAAGGAATTCCTAGTCCCCATTTCTTTCCGACTCTAATGACCTCGACGACGACTAAGGTAAAAGCCATAAACAAAAACTTATCTCTTCTTTCTATTTGCTGCCTATATTTCTCATTCAATCAACCCACATTATTGTAACGTACCGTCCATCTCAAAACCATGTACTTTAATCAATAATGCTTGTTTCTTATTAGTTTTTAATCTGTGTAACGTATTCAAGTGAAACAATGCGTGGCAACAAAAGCTACTGGCTTTGAAATATGTTGAACTCTTGTTTTGGTATTAGAAAATGATAAATATTACTAGCTTCACAATATTTACATTAAGGAAATTATGAAACTAGTTTCCTTCTTAACAAAAATTTTATCCAGCAGTAGTTCGTAGATTATTCAGGATAAATTGTGAAATATAAGAGTTTTCGTTTTACGAATTAAATGCTATATTTCGAAGACAACCGATTTCGCTGGAACATACCACGTTTGTATTAGCGCAGTTATACACAGCTGACATAGGATGTATGACGTTTCAAATGAACTTCCTGATTTAAGCTGGAATCGCATCTCCAATGTGTAAACTCATAACTCATAAACATTGTAATCACAGATTGTCCATTTATAAAAAAATTTAATTGTATTCATTTTTCAGAATATTTATACCCCTTCCATAGAAATTACATCGCAAATTACTATCCCTGAAAATGTTTAACATTCTGTAATTTCATTCAATGAATGAAAAATTTTGTCACCAGAGTAAGTATTGGTTATTTCAGAAATCTGTATCCTCACTATATAGCTACCAAAAATAATTTGAAAGTACGTTACAGCTGTTCTAAATACTATTACATCATAAATTATTTGCTTCATTAATAACACTTATTGAAAAGGAGGATCATGATATTGATTTGCATGCCGTCTAATATAATTTCTGTAGAAATAGGTTTCACGAAACATAATTGTTTTAAATACTCGATTAAGAAATCCAGAAAATAAAAAAATAAAAGTTTTTTGTGTTTTTTAACTAATAACAGGCTGTCCGATTTATTACAGACGTGAAATTCTAAATGCGGGAGGAAATTCAGAGGTTATATTAATAGATGGGAAATCTTACTAACGAAATTACAGTCTAGTCATTTAGAAACCTTATTAGTAGTTTAATACAGGCACAATTTCAAAAAAAATGTTCAATTATTTGGCATATTTAAAGAAGAAAGCACCTAATGATCAAGAAATTCTAATTTTCATGAATGTTGGATGTTGTACTGGAAGGAGGATATAAAGTATGGAATCCGATCTACTAGAAATAAATGATAGAGTAACTAGCTTCTTGAATTTTGTAAATCATATGAATTAATTTTTTCACACACACAATTTAAAAACAAAAATAGGATCAAAATCTAAGTGAACTCTCAGGACGAAACATAGGCCCTACAGGTCCTGCTGAGCAACCGTTCTCTAAACACATGAGTGGACAGCATCACAGTTTGGTAATAGAATCGCCACATAAAATTCAAGATACAAGGAAGCAAAAACGAGCTAGAGATATGTACCCGGGTAAGTGGAAAATGTAAAACAATTGAAATGAAATAGAAATTTGCACAAATATTGTGTGTGGGGATAAAAATAAAGATTGAACACAAAACAGCAATAGAAGAACGAAACATTTAGAACAGGTAATTAAAACGGGGAAATAATGTAGCATAAATCCTTGAAAAATATAGAAAATGTGAGGTTAGAAGAGGGAGAACGTGAAAGATGCAATTAGAGGAGGAAGCTAACAGTGTCAAAAGATATATCCAACTTTTATAATTGTTTAAAGTCTCTGGAAGAAATTACAAGGTTATTGATATCGGTATGATAGCTTATATAACAGTTCTGATATCAACCAATCTTTCATTAAAGAATTATTCTAAACACTGACAGATGATGTGAAAACTTCTACACCGTCAATTTGACGTCACATACATGAAAATTACTACAAAGCTCAATCGCAGAAGGATACTGAATTGGAGTGAATATCAGATGAAGACCAATCTATGTTTAGGAGAGAGACGACTACAGGATAAGAAATTATGACCTCGAGTTTAATAATAGAAAAGTAGATTAAAAAAATAAGCATAGTATATCAAGCTTCTTGGTATATAATAGTACTTTTATAGGACTCAATACGGAAAGTGGTTTAAAATTTGAAGGAACATGAACCTAAAATACCAAGTCTATAACATATTTAAACAGTATAAGAAACAGGTGGCTGCAATATAATCTTCACCGATCACATATCAAGTGACTGTAATGAAAGAAGACAAATATCGGTCAAAAGGATAGAATCAAGGCTCTTAATAATACTATTATGTTACTGATACTTAACCGGAAGAAAACTTTCAATGTATAAAAGTTAATGGAATCAGCGTATTTCTAACGCCACTATCCTTCTTTCTAATAATTTTGAAATGAACAAAATATTGTCAATAAATTAGGGTTGAAAACAAGATTACAACATATTGCGTACGAGACAATTACCACTATATTCTGATTTTTTTTAAAAAAATGGAGACGAAACAAAAAAATAAAAAATTGTTGCAATGGAAGAAGATATAACCAATGGACAAAGTAAGGATGCCATGAAAGTATGTTAGACCTATTAAATGGATCGCAGAACGCTACTGATACGAAAAATGAATGTGTTAAAAGGAAAAAATTGAAGCAATCGGAAGGTTGAACATGAAAAGAATATTAGAAATCAACTATAAAATCATCTCGTTAAGGAACTAACAATTTTTAAAAAAATGAATGACTTGAAACATGTAAATAAAAACGAATAACATGCTGATATTAGATTTGAATGGATATAGAGAGAAGAAAAATGATTACTGTAATTCGATTAGAAGATAAATTTGTACGTGTCAGAAAAAAGAAACAAAAAACTTATTGACAACGAGGGTGTCAACAACGTATTTGTGGAAAAATAACACTTCACTGAAGCTTTTTATTATTTCAGTTTAAAAATGCTGCTGCCGTACAGATTTAAAATCTGCAAAAATTTATTAATCTAGTAAAGAAATAGAAGAAAATTTTAATTAAAATGGAAAACACGATTTTACTGTGTTTAATGTATTCTTATCTTCACGGTATAGCTTGTTAAAGAAAAATTAATGCGTCTCGGAAAGGCTTAATAAATCCGTTAAAATAATTACACTGTTTAACCTATTTGAAGTATTTTAAGAATCATGTGAAGTGTTCATACTTCAGTTAACTGGAAAATAAATTCCTTTTCTACTGGTCATCAATATTTCATGAATTCTTTAATGTAATGGCATGATAACTGGTTGTCCTAATAATTAAAACTTGGAATTTATTTATATCAAAAATGTTGTTAAATTTCAGCGTCTGATATTTCACTGGCTTAGAATTTCTATTCCACAGAGTCGTAGCAAAACCATTTCCTACCATTCCGACTAAGCTTTGGACCCAGGCTTTAACGGAGACAAAGCTCGGAAGAATCTCGCACAGCGGGGCACACTTGCGGCGCTTGCGATAGTCTTGCGCTCAGATAACAGCGGTTGGCAGCACTGCTCCCGCGGGGGATTCAAGCTATGGCTAGAGGACCGACGTTAATAGACTCTCTGCCAGATAACGGGCGCTCTTGCAAATACTCTACTTTATTGCGACTTAGCAACCTAAATTACTGTCCTCCAGGAGCAATACATATTCTTTCCTCTCTCGGCCCAGCGACTGGATTATTTCAGGTAGGTAACAGTGTGGTACGGAGATAGGCGCACCCGATTAATCGTATACTTTTTCAACCCATTAAATGTGGAGTCTGAAAATTATTTTTTACTTTTAATGTTTGTTAGATAGAATGTAACTAACGTATAATGATTATTAATGCTCCACTGAATTTGTTTCACTACGACGGAGAGATATTTTATTTTTTAATTTCTGTTGGAGCACACGCTCCGGTGGCAATTTCCCTGAACACCTATTTTTACTTTTTCTTATACCCAACTGGAGCGGTCTTGTGATTCCGTGTTTAAGGCGTCTGACTGGAGATCGAAAGGTCCTCTGTGCAAATCCCTGTCTCGGGGGGAATGCTCTTTCACACACCTCGCTCGGTCTATCAGGAACTAAATGGTAGGAGTCGACAGGCAAGTCCTGTTTCTCTCATGTTTTCCAGCGGTGCTAGACGCATTCCTGTATGTTTAGATATTGCTGTATGCGTTACGATGTGAGCCACCTGGTTCCACAAATCTTAAACTGTCGAATTTTCAGCTGAATGTTCGTAAGAAATACATCTGACTATCCGGCAGCCGGTGGCACTTAAAAAATCCATCTGCCGGCTAAATGGGGTTAGTTCAACGCTATACACATCTCAGTAGTAAAAACAAAGATCCTTGAAGGCAATATGATCAAGTGATAATCGTAAATAGACCTGTGAAATAACTTTGCACCACATTTACAGATCAATCAGCCTGGAAGGAACTAAAACCAAATTACGTAACGTTAAATTGTAAAATATAGCTCATATGCATCCTGAAACAAGGATAGATATAGCTGTAAAAATAAATATGGTCTTAGAAATAAATGGTAGTTAGAAATTTGAATTGAAATCATACCATGAGAAAGTCTCTGTACTTAGATTTTTGTTTAATGTATATGTCGAATAGTTGAATATATATAGTTTCATTTTTTCATACTATTAATTACAAGGTATAATTTGTATTGAAAAGAAGAGAGCAAAACCCTAAGGTTGGCACACTTTCAAAAACGGAATGAGCACCTTCCAAAAATAAGATGAATATTTGGTGGAAAGTAATCCATTAGATATTATACGGAGATAAAGGGAACAAAAAATGGTGAATACGTATAATCAAACTTCGGTGTTTTGCTGGCATCCAAGCAAAATCAACATATCACCATTACCCCCTTCCTCAAACTACGCTGAAGAGGCAACCTGGGAACTAGACTCCTGACTATCGAGTACCTCAGCCTGTTTAGCTTGTCTCTTCACCAAGTGGCTTACAACCCACCGCTGTGTCAGGTACGTAACAGTGCAGTCTCTTCAACGAGCCCGTGCCAACATTACGAGAACAAAAGCGCCGCTGCAAACAATGTCACCTCGCCTTGTGGGAGCATGCAGGCCACGGTTTATGAATTCTGCCAAGCACAAACTCCACTTCGGTTAAGGCGAATATAGCCTCGCAGTCTGTACTATGGGGCGTTTGGTGAGTCCACTGCCAACAAGCTGAGAACAAAGGCTTTAGATGCAAGTAACGGAACGATCGCCGACGCTGACAGACAAAGGAACAGCCGACGAGATAAATGCAGCATCTGGAAGACGCCGCATCCGTAGGAACAAATAAATTACGCTTTTTCTTCGTTCTCTTCCTCTATTTTTACGATGAGGTTGATATAGCCCTGTGCTATGGTTTTATGCACTCTTCTTCTTCCTTGTCGTTTTATTTTTATTTTACTGCTCTCCAGACGGGTGGATTATGAAGAAGTGAAACCGTCTTCTTATTGAGAGGAGCCGGTTTATTGCCGACGTTTCCACAAAGACAACAGCAGCGTCAAATTTTTATGTCAATTCATGAGTTAGATTCAATAACTACGAAAAGCAGTGTTTCCTGCTGAGTACAAAGTAACCACAATAAGCAAACATTCATGCAATTGCATAAATTGCTATTTTCTGTAAGGCTTTGTTTCACGAGGGCTGCCCAGAAAGTAATATACGTTTTGAAACCATCAAAAAAAAACTAACCAAGTGAGGAAAAGAAATTTTATTATATACATTTAAAAGGGAAAACCTTAAACTATTTTACTACATAATCGGCATTTAAATTAAGTCACTTATCATAACGATGCACAAGGTTTTAAATTCCGTCTCTGTAGAAATCTTGCCGCCTGAGACTTCAACCACTGGTTTGCAGCGGCATGAAGTTCTGTGTTGCGAGTCAGGTCTTCATCGCTTCAAATAGGTGGCAGTCGCTCGGCGCCAGATACACACTTACGGTGGGTGATCAAACACCTCCGATCCAACAGCTGTCGGGTACGATTTGTCGTGCGTAGACGTGAGTTTTCGTAAAAAAAATAATAATAAAAAATTAAAATAAAACACACACTTCTGGGATCCGCATGTTTTGTTTCGCTCACCTTAGCTGTTCCAATGTTTCACAATTGCTTTCTCTGTTAATTGTTCCAGGTTGAAGGAAGTCAAACATCAGCGTCCCCTAACACAGTTGCCATAATCTCTCTGGCTGACAACGTTTACAATCATTTTACTTGTTTTCTGGGAGAACTCGTGTGCCCCCACTGCATGGAATGTCTTTCTGTCTCACAATTGACATGCTTTACCCTTGTATCATCTCCCGCTACTACACGATCGAGAAGTGCGTTACCATAGTTGTCGTAGGCTTCCAGGAAATTCAGCTAAGCAGCAAGTAGCTGTTTTTTGTGTTTTTCCGTGAAAAAATTTGGCACTCATCTGGCACAAAACTAGTGATAACCAAGCTTCTCCGTTACATTTTCATACAGTACACTTCGTGAAATTGGGGGGAAACTACATTCCTAAATGAATAACTGCGTGAAGACAAATTGTGTAATCCATAACCAGATATACGCTGTATGTGAAAATACACGTGTATTGACCTTTCTCTTCTTCTTTTTCGTTTTAAGCAACTATGAACCATGTGGTTCTTAACTCTGGCGAGCTTTCTTCTTAGCCAGGTATTCCTTCAGGCTTCCACTATGGTTGGCTTTTCTTTGCTGCGTTCATTTCATCTCATATCCAGGACGCAGTGTTTTAGCTGTTAGTGACTTGAGAGAATCGTACGCTTTAATGAACATTCTGCGCCTATTCTTGTAAATCTCGTTGGGATCAATTTTCAGTTTTTCGAACTATCCTCGTCCACTTTGCGTTAGTTGTGTGTGCATCTATTAGTTATATTGCCATAAATTCATTTTATCTTTATTACAATGTCTTAATTCAGACACTGATATCTACGTTGGAAATTTTCAATTTTATTTTCAAGACGAACGACATCTACTGACCAAATCTTGTGGGTGAGTTGTAACTTCCAGCGTCACATTCTGGAGGACGTGGTTTCGATTCATGGTCCGGCCATACGAAATTAGTTTTTTGAAATTTCCCCGAAGAACTAGAAGAATGCCAGGCTGGTACATTCCGAATGCCATCCCGTTCGTTGTTCACAATTGTTTGCGTCCTCTAACGAATTCGGCGAGCCGAGAAGACCATGCAGAAAGCTTCCTGTAATTGGGAAGTCTTTTGCCTAGAAACTACTGTGAATCAGAAAAGATATGTAACAAGGCACTTAGCTCAAGATAACGTGAAAAACTCAGATGAAAGAACTCAAAAAGAAAGTGACTAATCTCGAAATTTTTAACCCAGTTAGCATCAGGAAACTTAAGCTTCTTAATTGATAGTCTAATAATGCGTCAAATTAACCACACGAGCTTTAAATATAATGAAAATATCATATGTAATACTCAAAGTAGCTAATTTATACGCCTTTAAGTATTAAAAAGAAATTAGATGAATTATCCAACCCAGTTTAATCATTCATAAGAATATGAAACTTTAAATTATATAAAATTAATGGATTTTCTTGGATTGTTGTGGAAAATATTATCCCGATTTTTTTTCTTACTGCAATGTATCATAGGTTGGTTGTGTGTCATAATATATTATTTTTCATCTCCTATATATCCTGTGCCACAAATTAAACATATGAAAAAATTATCATTTTTGTATTTTTCGATCTGAGAAATTTTCGGAGTGGTGATTTTGCATCTTACGTAAGTAGCTATATGAAACATTTTTTTTTTCCATGAGATTTTACTCTCACAGAAACAGGCACTATGAACAGTGAACATGAATAAATGAAATTTTGTATCACGATTTGGAGTTATTAATTTATTCACAGTGCACTTCGGTAATTAGGAACAACAATGGTGATAAAAGACGCTAAAAATTCACAAAAATAACTGAACCACTCTTGAACTAGCAAAACCATTGAATATAATTTTTTCCTTATTAAGAACAACATAACGAGTGTAGTGTGTGAATGATTATCCCTCGATCCTGGAGTTCTGGAAGACACGGGTTCGATTCCAGCTCCGGCCATCCTTTGCCACGGTTTCTCGAAACCACTGCATCTCGCTTGTTGGGATGATGCATTTAAAAGTAATTTCGAAATTCCTTTGCTTTCATTGCCCACTTCATTTCAAGCCCCTAATGACCTCAGTTTTAAGGATCTGTAAATCACTAAACAAAAATCTCTGAAACCATGAAAAAAATAACTGTTTTCCGTGTAGCTGACGGCAGATGTGGAATCTCCGAACATCCAGCCATAAAATGTTTGATATATATATCGTATTAGATTTAGGAAAACAGATGATATCATGGTTTCTTTGCTTGACCATGGCTCAGTGAATTTAAGACAGTACCAAAGTTAACACTTATAAAAGGCTAACCTTCCACATAAAATACATAGTTACCCAGCAGCCAAACCCGCTGTGGGATTAGGCGGAATGGAAGAATTGCCGGTTATTACAGCTGCGACGGTGCTGATACTGTCGCCCGTGAATAGCCAATTTGTGTCGAGGTCATTAGAAGCGATATGGGACTGGAGACAAGTAATTTGACCGTGGCCATTTGAAGAAGCATGGTGGCATTTGCCTGGAGTAATTTGGAGAAAACATTGAAAATGGCTATCTGAAGATGTTACCACGGGGAGCCTCGTGCCGGCGGCATCACCAAAGCACTGAGAGTTACGTAGCCGTCCTGCCTGCTCGCCCAGCCGGGCACACATCCCTCATATCCTACCGATCCCCACCCCTCCCCCCGCGAACTGACAGTTCAACTGCGCTGGAGATCACCGTTATGGTCCTGGACGGTTTCTAGCCACTGAACTCGTTTACAGGAACACAGTATTGTCAAGCGTCTCATATCCTCCCACCATTCCTCCCATTTCACTAGAACCCAGTTTGCTCCACTGTCTAGGAGCAGTCGCTTGAGGTGTAGGAGCAGTATCCAAGACTAGCTCCCCGCAGACCGCACGGCGACTACCTTCAAAGCTACCGGCGAGCTACCCAGTCCCAAGTATTGGCAAACGGACGCATAAGAAGTTACCGCGGCGGTTACACTTCAAACGCTGCAAGGGAAGCCTTACTAACAACAGGACAAGCATCATTGATTAGGAGGGGGCTGTTAAATAGGGTATCCGCATGGGGTAGTGGCTTAAGGAATCGGGATTTATAGGGTGTGTCAGGTTCCAGAATCTGAGATAAGCCTTTGACAGGCCCTAAAACTGGTGGTGAACTACCCAGACTCATTATGTGCGTAACGGACATTACCAGTAGCAAGAGTTGTGCAATAGGGGTTCGCTAATTACCTCGACGGTGACTTTTCGAAGGTGTGTATGAAACCTAGCTAACTAAAGTACAAATGAGAGGGAAGACCCACCGGACTGTTAGTGGCCTCTCGAGGAGTTGGCATCTTACTATCAAATAGTTGTTTTAAGTAACGGATTACGCGTGTGGTCCGTAGGAGTTTTAATATTCTAGGTACAGCTATGACGATCTTATCCCTACCAAAATGTATAGCACATTCTCAGCCCAGCAATCTCGTTGTCTTTCTCGAGGCCTCTTATCTTCAAATTATACTCTTTTCCTCGTCATACTTTCAACACTCATTCTTTTTTTAGTGTTCATACCATCGGAATATTGACCTTTCAGATCTATCCTATACGGCTTACTCTTTAACTGCTTTCCTCACATGATCTTACGAAAATATTCAAAATATCATTATTTATCAAGAAATTTCTTGTGAAAGTGGGAAACTATAAAGGAAAGTATTTATAGCATAATTCTTTCATTTAAAAATAAAACTATTGGTTCATTTATTCTAATTTTCCGTATGGAACTTACAGCGTATTGATAAGTAATAATTTATAGTCGCCTTAGTGATCGGGTGACAGAATATCCCCACTGCTTAAGAATCTGAAAATTCCAGCCGAGACCAGGATTCCATTCCTATGCTAACTTCATGCCAAGCATTTTCTGTGTACCATAACATGGAAGACACCGATATCATCATTGGTTTCACATTGCACGACGATCGCAAAGCTAAGTTTCTGCTCTTCTTTGTTACAATACATTTATATTTAAAGCGTTGCGAACATTGGAAATGCATAATGTATCTACTAGGAAAAATAAATTTCGCTACAGAACTCAAAATTAATGGAGTAAAGAGGAATTTGTAAGTGAACTCGAATTTTTCTGTATCGATTGGCTTCATCTGTTGCGACTTGGTAAGTTTATGATGCGCCGTTTTCTTGCTGGAGCGCATATCTGAGATTCTTCTAAGGCGCTCTGCGTGTGGAATGTTTCAATATTGAATACTCCATACGGCAGTAGTCAGCCGCTGGCTATGATACTGAAGCATCAGTGAAGACATTCTGTGTAGTTGTTCCTCTCTAATGTGAATTCACCACAAGCTAGCTTTCTGTTACAACAATAAGAGTGTGCTAAAATTTTATTTCGTAAGTAAGGGCGATAGGTACTGGAATAAATTACCAAGGTAAATGATTAATAATTTACTAAAATCGCTGAAAGAATTTCAGATTAAATTCTTAAAGGAAAAAATTAGTCAGGTACAAACGGGATGGCACGGATGTGAACGAAAATTGCCTCCGGAGTGTGCGTTCCATTGCAATTACATCATATTTAGACTTTTTAAGTTTCAACTAGGCAATGGAAGCTCCTCTGCGTTTCCAGCCACCAAAACAGTTTAGCTATATACAATCAAATGGTAATAGAACGTTTTAAAAAACGATAGATTTCAGGATTGTATTGTGGTAAATAAGATGAAGAAGGAGAAATGAAAATTGACTGCACTACTGATATCCTACTTTAATTTCAAAACAAAATCAATTGTTCAAACTATATATACTACCAAAACATTTCAGAAAACATTGGATCGCTTGCGATAACTCGAACGTGTCCGAAAAATAAAATCCCAATAACAACTGCACTGGAGCTTTTATTAAATAATAATTATTATTTTGAAAAGCAGCTGCAGAAGAAATGCGTGATTACGTTTTTTTACCTCTTTTGACAATATTAATTTTTTTCTACAT
Organism: Vandiemenella viatica; assembly: GCA_031002005.1. Lineage (NCBI taxonomy): Eukaryota > Metazoa > Arthropoda > Insecta > Orthoptera > Morabidae > Vandiemenella > Vandiemenella viatica. The sequence continues at coordinate 73,636,843 of JARYHS010011408.1, forward strand.
TATAAAGTAAGTTTTACCGCGGAAACTGATATGGGAGTATGGACAGTTTAATGTATGAGGCGCTGGTCGAGTGTAACCGTATTCCGCGCACCTCGTGTCTTGAAACTCGAGGCCCTGCTAATGGAAGGCTCGGCTCGCCTGTTGTCTCATCGACCCCGGCGCCAGGGGCTGCGTCTGGTCCCACGCCTGCTCAACACTGATTAAACTCACTCCCGAAAAGACAACCCAACTAATCACAGCACTAACTATCCCAATCTGTAAATCATTGTTTATCAGTTACAATAAAAGTTGTTGTTAGATTAAATTGTTTTATTGTAATAATGTACTTAATTTCCATAAGTTCGTTTGATTTGATTTGAATGTGGTTCTCGGCCGACAAGGTTATCGCAAGGAATATTTAACACTCGTACTTTTCAAATGTTAGAAAGAATAATGGTTGTAATTTCGTCGGCAAGAGAGTAAAAAAGAATGTACTTTAGGGTGGCCTGGTTGTTGTTCAAAGGAAGAGACTTCCCTTGTGTTACCTAATGTATTTGTCATTAATTTACTGAAATGATGGAGAGGCTCTCTAGTATAGTGCGGGTTTGTTTATAACAATGGACACAGTGTGACATTGTAAGTTAGTCTGTCTGGAAATTCGACTTCTTTCAAAACCCCGTAATAAAGTGTTGTGGACCTGAGCTAGTCTACAGAGTGACCACAACGAGCTCCAAAATTAAAGAACCTATGAACTGATAGGGAACAACCATTTATCCATTCAAGTAATAATTTCGTCAAATAAATTTTTCCACGTAGAAAGATCAATGAAATCAATATGTTTCTTTTGAATATATTATGTTTCACTTGTACTAATGTGAAGGACCACTTCGGAAGAGAACCCCACCCATAATCATTTATTTTGTGATAATTAATAAAATTGTTTATAAAGTAGTAAATCCCGAGGCATACCGACTGGGATACTACAATATATATATTATTTCCAGTAGATTTGTTTTTGTGATCAGCCGTTTTTTCTCCCTTAATACTTAACCAAATTCGATAAATGACGTATCATTTTGAAGATTATGTTCACTGCTTTGATAATATCACTTGTTAAGAAAATAATTTTTCGAAATTAAATCCGTAAACGCTAAAATTATGAACAATCAAGGTCACGGGTTATGCGCAAGTCCAGAACTAAGATGGTTGGCTTCGCTGGCTTCGACAAGGAGTCATCGCATTACCACTAGATAGCAGCACCACATATAACACAGAGATAGGGATAAGCTGTGTGTTTTCTAGGGTACGGAGCTATTCGTTTGTGTCAGGGAAAGGTTTCATTATTTCTAATTGTTTCCCAAGACGTTGTAAGTGTTTTACTGCGTGCCTGTTTCAATTGACAAATTAATAATTGCTACAAATAAGATGGTTCCGGTTTCATTCTACTACAAACAACCAACACTATTCATCGCATATCATTCGTGAAATTTTCGTACGAGCCTGTAGTAAACTAATAGTAGCCGCAACATAGGCATAACAGTTACATAAAATTTAAGAAAATGTTCTTTTCATGTGATAATCTACTCTCCTTCCTAATAATGTGAGACAAGTTAAGGTTTTAGAAAGGTTTTCCACATAAAAAAGTCAATTTTATTACAAGATACCGGCAAATTTTACTGCAGCAATTTTCAGTCCTTAGTGTTTAAAATATAGTCAATATTAACGAAAAATTAAATTTTTTAAAGTAATAAACAAATACAAAAAAATCAGCTGTACCTTTATCGCATCCTGCTCCTGTCGTTGGGCTAGATGAAGTACAGTATACGATAAGATGGGGAATACAAATTTGTTTCTAGTCTCCTTCACACTGTGGAAATTTGTCGATTAACACTTCCGAAACCACAACGTGCCGAGTTTTTAGTGTCTGACAGGCGGTACCCTTCATGAAATACAAGATAGACTACGATTATAATAACACTGAATGTTTTATGTTACAGTATCCATTTCTTCATATTAATATTTTATTTTATTGCAAGTCGGACATGTATAAACGATAAATTTTTATACGTATCACAGTTCCAAATGAGTCATGAGGTCGTAATGACTTGGTGACAGAGTTTCTACTGGCTGCGCACTCCGCCCCATAATAGACACCTTAATCTAACCCAGTAATCCTACCGGGTGTAAGGTACCTAATGCTTGACTTGGAATCCGAACCACTGAAGCAATTTGCGTAATCCACATTACACAACAAGCTGTGCCAGAGATTATGGTCGGGTGAAGAGCCTTTGAAACGATTCGAACCGGCGATCCTTTCATCTCCACTCAGACGCCATAAACCACTGAGCTAACAGTGTGCTCTAGACTGGAAATCGAGAGGTCCCCGGTTTGAATCCCATTCTCGGCGGGGATTTTGATAGGCACTTAACTCGACCTACATCTCAGGCACAGCTTCCTGTGTAATGTGAAGTACTCCAGAACGCTTTCGTGGTTCGTATTCCACATTTAACTGTAGGTCCTCTGTACCCGGAAGGATTACCGGATTAGATTATGGCAGCTACGGCAAGGGCTGAATGCGCAGCCTATAGAAACCCTGCCTCCAGAACATTACGACTACATAGAATAATAATAGAGAGCTCTGTTTTATTTATATAAATTTAATACCTTCTAATATTTCACTAAATTTTATTAACATTAAGCACTTTCTTGTAGGAAGAATGATGCATATATTTGTAGGATACCATTCCCAAAAGCTAGCTTAAGTTAGTTTCACCAAACTAGAAGATTCCAATCCTTTCCCGCATATTCACTCGCTCCCTTGCCGCAACATTATGTTCAATCAGTCCCTGACGATTTCGGCTAGTTTATTCAGTGTGTCCCAATTTGCTTACAAGACAGTTGTATGTGCCATGTTCTTGTACTTAATCTGAATAAACAGATAGAAATCTCCATGAGAAAATAAAGAAATTGTTATCCGATATAAAGCTACTAATACTTTTTGTACTATTTCTGTCGTCAGGTGACTGCATGTTTCCTTAATTGTACTGAGCTTAAAGTCAACAGCTTACTATTCACAGAAGTGAGGGAATAGTGTTTGATGGAGATGTTGTATCTGAACGGGAGTGGAAGTAGACTGCGGATCTATTGAGTAGCGTGGCTGGAGGCAGAGGCCGTGTTTTGTGCCTCAGTCGGTGTCCCGCGAGGCGCAGATAATACAACAGCAGCACGTCTGGATCGCGACTGTCTGTCCTCCAGGCTCAGCCCCCAGGGGAACCTCTCTGACGGGTCGCGCCTCCATAAATCACGCAATGCGGAGAGTCGCTTTCAGGGCACACACACCTCACTACAGAGAGACCGCACTAATGACTCAGTCGAAATAAAACCTTGATACATACAATGAGTAACAGAGATATATACTGCAATCAGCACACCAGTTCTTGTATGATAAAGACTATGGATGTACTCTAATAATCATGTTTCTCTCAATGTAGTTAGTTTAATTAAGGAAATATTAATGTTTACACGCTGCTTTTCAGCATTTTGCTACTGCTAATATCTTTATTTCCATTGAGTTCTGAGATGACTTGCTTTAGATTTTAGGCAGGTATCATAACTTTATGCTGCAACTGAAATATGATTTAATTATTGTGTCTTGACGTATAGTTGACGTCAAGGTCATTAGAGGCGGGAAAGGATTTGGGGCAAGGAATGGGAAGGAATTCGGACATGCCTTTTTGAAGGAACAATCCCGCAATTCGCTTGGAGTAATTTTGGAAAATCATGGAAAATCTAAATCTGAATGTCCGAATCGGGATACGAACCCGCATCCTCCTGAATGCGAGGCCAACGCGTTGTCACTCAACCAACAAACTTGGTAATTTGACTTCTTGAGACGGGTAAGCCTCAAGCTGGAATGCCATTGCAGGAAACTTGTTTGCGTGTCACCTGTGCTAAAAGGGAAGGCCACTCGCTATCTCTCCATTAATTTAGTTTAAAAATTATACTGTTAATTTGTATTGAAAATATTAATGAAGTTACTGGTGAGTTCATAATTCAAAGTTGCCCAAGGGATAATAAATAACTGAATAGAATGACCGTTGAACATCATTTATTTCTCAAAACAATTACTACTGCAAGACAAAATAACGAAAAACTTTATGCAATATCCCACACACTTAAGCATGAATACTTTAATTCTAGCAAACTCATAAATAACAAATGTTATTAAAATTCTCTTTATGTAGCAGGAACAATGTAGCGACAAAGTGTTGAAAAGAATTAAACTTATGAAAATATTAATAAATTCATATATTTTAAAGGCAATTCAAATTACCATCAAATTGCTCTGCAGCTATAAATATTAACTTGAGTACGTAAACCATTATATATTTATTGGACGATTATTCTGAGTGTCGATTAATTGGTGTGTCACTTAAGCTGGTGTCCCACTTAAAGTTCAGTCACCGATTGCTGCTGTTGCACGTGGTGTCTCCTTGTCCCGTGTCAGCTCTCACAGAAAGCTTTTGCAACCTCGTCGGTTGTGCTGGGTGCCAATACGTTGTGATCCTGTGCATCCTGTAGTGTAGCCGAATGTCGGCTTCGCCTTCCTGGTCTCATCGCTGAAGTTAACTGAACCAGAGTGACTTCCTCTAATCACAGGTGTCGCCGCCACAAAGTGGCCAAGGGAAATTTCCCACACTCCTAGTCATGCGGTCACTTAGACTGTATTTTCGCAATACGATAAATAATAATCAACGTCCTTTGGCTGAACTATAACATATTGACAAACATCTCGCTAAATGGTATTTTCAGATAATGCTGATTACAACTTAATTCATTAGTTATTTAATCAACCGTTCGGTCGCCAGGTGATTTTAACATTTCACCAAAGAATATAATTAACGTCTGAATTTACTAGGGAATTCAGTTAAATAATAGGACCGCTGTCACACTTTTTATTTCACTTTATAATCCGTCGAAATCTTCACATAACAAAGTGCGCGAATAAACATCAAACTTTGTCTAGAGATACTAAAGCACATTACAAAACAATTGCAGCGATTAAACTCTCAAGTAAATATCAATACCGTTAAGAATTTCTGACGATGATTAACTCTGCTCGCCATCTCCTCACGGTCAAATAAGCGCCATAGAAACATTCAGAATACAGCAAAGAATGCACACAGACGTTTCTAGAGCGTTAACAATCCCTCTGACAGTAAAAATCGAACTACAACAATTAGAGCTTCTTTAAAATCACTCACAATCATTAGAAAACACCTTAAAATAGAAATTAATACCGTTGACATGTAATCAAACATAAAAATGACAACATAAATCACTTCAAATAGCCGAAAATCTACCTTAAAACACCGTGGCTTACAACAGAATTTATAATTACAAGCTTTCAATTAATTCTCCACACATAATACTATTTTTGATCATACTACACATCATAACTATAACATTCACGCGAAAAAAATGCAAATTAATCGTTTACTCAATTCCTAAGATTAAAACTCATAAAAGGCCTGGGCCTGAGGACTGTTACATTATCTCAGGTTTTGGTCCTTTGAATATAATTTCAGCTATCACTCGGTCAACTGCTGACTGCCTGAGTCGATTTCTTACATGACGGTGTCGATATTATTTAAAGACATTTCTGTATGAAGAGAGATTAATGAACCTACTATCTATATTCATAGAAAGTCAATTATTACTACTTTACTATAGAATCGTCCCACCTTTCATCTATTCTTTACGGATGTTAAAAGTAACTAAACTAGACATAGATTAGGCTCTGTGGTGGAACTTCATCCAGATCCGGTGTTGAAATGCTAATGTTCTGCAACTTCGCTTACTCTACCGCAATGCTGTTGAATAAAATTTGATATGGAATGTGAATGTAAGACTTCCATACAGGGTAAAGAAGATTATCCATTATGAACACTGTAATACTTGAGGAAGAGAGAAGTTATAACTGATAGTGCAAAAAATAGAATCTAACTTAAGACATGCAGATAAGAAGTAAGTGTAACACTCATCTTGATTTTTTCCAGACATTTTTCTGTATCTACATCAATACTCTGAGACTCAAATTCATTCAGTCAGTACAGACATAAATTATCAGTTGCTTTCTAGCTTTCTTCTCAGTGATTTAGGCAATAAACAGCACAATTAGAAATAAACTACTTACAATATTTTCGAAAAAACAACTTACATCAACAGTATTTGTATCACCACCAATAAAACTACCCTACTTGAATTTTTATGCCGAAGTTCATTGGATTGTGGTGTTAAAATTATCGCAAACTATGTGTGAACGAAGGTTATGCCGGAGTGTCTCTAAAATATAATTTCACGGGTTCTCTGTCAGATGATGTTGAAAAAAGACGAGCTTTCGGCGGCATGCTCTGCCGCCATCTTCAGGTTTGATGTTCACGCTGTGACAACCAGAGCTGCACTGCCCTTCTCTGGCGTCGGCGCCCCTTATAACTGAGTTTCTTCCACACAATCGAGCGAAAATCCTTGGAGATTATATTTCAAGGCAAACTATACAAACTTATTGAAATTTTTGTATATATTTCTTCATCTAAAATCCTAAAAACTGAGCTGGTGATATCGTTATACTGAGCATGGTGAATTAGCTGTAACCCTCTTGCCTCGCATGCGGGAGGTTGCAGGTTTGAATCCATATAGATTTAGTTTTTACGTGACTAACCAGAATCGCTCCAGACGAATGCCTGGATGGTTTCCTCAAAAGGCAGTGGCAGAATTCCCTTACGTTTGTTGACCCCAGTCCTTTGCCGCCTCTAGCGACTTCGATATCTACGAGGGGCAAAATCATATTTAAAAAAATAAAAATAAAAAATTATTTTGAAGATGTAAGATTAACAACTGGTCCTATGACTTAGCGAAGTAACATTGATTTATTTCGCAGCAGCTGAAACAGTACAAAATCATTTTGCCGCCTCTAATAACCTCAACGTCGACGAGGGGAAAGCCATAATATCAATGAAAACTTTAATATTGGGTATCTAAGATTAGGCATTGATCTCAAGACTTAGATTTTTTTGGTTATGGCTTTCGCCTCGTCGACGACCAGATCATCAGAGGTGGGAAGGGACGGAAGTAATTCGGTCACGGCATTTTGAAGGAACCATCCGGCATTCGCCTGAATTCAAGACTTAGCGGAGTAACACAGTTTTATTTCGCAGCAGCTGAAAAAGTACGATTTAATACTGACTCTGCTCGGGGGGTGACTTCAGCTAACATCAAAGGTGTGTCCCGCATACTCTGTCGCCTGCTTGTTTGTTTTCGTCCAATTAAGACCGTCAGTAAAATGAACACTACTGACTTCTAAAACATCAAGTAATTTGTTCTACTCATCCGAGCGCACTTGGTGGCCATATTAAACTTTATTCGTACGTGTTATTAATGGTGGCTTTATAATTGTAAACAAACAACTTTACACTGAAGGAATCCAAAATTATAGACGTAATGGAAAAATACATTTCGAAACTGTCCCCCAGAGGTGTATATACGTTCCAGGGACTGACATCTTTCAGCTGTGTTCAGACTCGCTAAGCAGAAAAGAGAATAACAGCAGCTCTCGGTCTGTCACCGGGCAGCAAAAACCACGATGTGGCGGAAAATAAAAACCGGCCGTGTCCCTATGACGGCAATAACTCAGCGGGGAATTTTAATTTGCAGCTCTCGGCATGCGTGCTAGCACAGGTGAGAGCTGTCGGCGGACAAACACCGCCACGACGCGTGGGATCCGCTGCCAACTAATGAAAACGAAATATCAAGGGCCGCAGCGAGCTACTTGTTCGAAGCAGAGTTTAATATGGTTCGCAGATATACATGGCTTCAACCGAAACACCAATTATATATAAATATCATACGCATGCAGTCGTATTGGACCTGCCTACACTTCGGCGCATATTTGTACTGTTTGAAATCATTCGGCGCGTTGTCGAAGAACATATATAGTCATTGCAAAAGCGGTACTAGAAGAAATAATGGGAAATTTAGATAATAAAAAGATACTAGTGTACAAAAATTAGAATTAAAAATGGAAGCGATCAAATTTCAAAAATAAATGTAATCCTACAAAAACAATTCTCGAAAAAAAAAAAGGCCGAGGCTCGTGCTTGTGGAGTGACAAAAAGTTATGAGATCTTGTTCTTAGAGAAGTCACGATTCTATAGCGTGTATTCACATCACTTTCTGAAACCGAATAGTTTCCCTCGGTGTTATCGATCGTTCATTTAAAAAAAAAAAAAAAAAATTACTTGGCCATTATGTATGCCATGTTTTAGTCAACTAGATAGTAAAAAATTTTACGTACAAGTTTATAAATACGTTCATGACATTACTTTATTAATCTTGCAAATATACAAAATATTTCTTTCGTACCTCTTTCAGGTTAGAGAAGTCCTAGTAAAATCATATATACTATGCCTTTCATTTCATTAACTGAATATACACACTGTAGAATCTTGAATTAGTTCAACACAAGATCTCTTAACTTTTGTCACTGTACAAGCACGAGACTTGGTTCTTTTTTTTTGTTTTCTTTTTTTATCCCGCAGGAGGCGTGGTTTGAAAAACAGAAAGACCAGTTCCTTTGCTCCTCCGTGGTTGAACTGTCGTAGTAGTGATATGGTGGCACAGAGGTTAAGACGTCTGACTGGAGGTCGAAAGATCCTCGGTTAGAATCCTTCTCTCATCGAGGATTTAACCCGATATCAACTCTGGCACAGCTTTTTTTCCGGTAGGATTACCGTCTTAGGTAGGGATGAAAAGCGCAGCCATTAAAAATCCTGTCACCAGGTCATTACAACCACACGAGTCTTCACTGTTGTAGTTTGTGTCTAGATAACTGAGATGTTAATAGTTTCTTCCGAAAACGGTATTAAACCACAGCGCACACTTTGGAACGGTCTCACGAAGCGAAATCGTACCGGCATTAACTGTCAACTTGAGATACTCCGAGATAGTTGGGTGGGAGGGGAGCATAGCAGATGACGGGAAAGAACTATGCCATTATTTTGAAAGGATTATGGCGGCTTTCGCCTTGAGTGATTTCTGAAAACCATTGAAAATCAATTGTAAGATGTCCGGACGGGGATTTGAGCCTGCGTCCCAGCATATCGCAGGCCCGAGCGGTGCCGCTCAACTTTAATAGTTCACGGAAACCGCAGGCGTGAAATATTACTACGCCACGTTTCAGAAACGATGAAATTTAGTGAACTGAATCGCGTCTACGAAAGACGTTGGAAAGAAAAATGGTGAATAAATCTAGAAGGTAATTGTCACAATACTTTTTATATCACCTCAGTTTTTTCTCCGTCATCAAAAATCTGATATGGTCTGCACTTCCACATGATTCAGCAACATAGAGCAGTGGCGAAATGTTGTGAGACGCAATTGGAAATCGCCCAGCACTGAGTTACAGCCAAAATTAATCCTTGACATTAATTAAAATTATAAATTCATGTTTCTTAAATTGGTTCTGCTAGGAAGCATTTTTGTTGATTTCGAGTGAAAAATCAAATAATTTGATGAGCATAATTTTATTTTAAGATCTTAAATCACTAATATACTGTAATCAATTACTAAAGAATTGCAAGATGTAAATAAGTGATTTTATTTAGTTATTACATTTAAATTTTAAGGAGTTGCTGTCACACAAACAATTTCCACACACAGCTAATCAACACGTCTTCTTGGAGTCTTAAAAAGAAAGAGCCTTAAAGGTATTGAAACCGAGATTTTACGCTTTTGTAGTCCTCCTATTCAACCATAAATATTAAAAAAAATTAAGAGAGGAGAAAAACAAATTTGTTAAGTTAAAATTCAGATTCATTAACAACTTATGCTTGTGCAAACAATATGTTTATCAGTTTGATATTACTATCACCTTTTGTTGATGACCATTTCATTGATTTTTAAATACCTATTTTCTTTATTTTGGTATTAAAATATTGTTAAAAATTGAGTTTAATGCTATTTGTGAATTGGTCAAGCAAATCCACATTCAAATTTCTTTCATGATTTGCAACCGTTTTACTACTGATAGTCATAAAACGTATAACTTGGAGATAAAATCACATGTACATCCGTGTTTGCTGTATTGACAGAGCCTGATTTGAGAGGACGCGGGTTCAAACCCTGTCCCGCCATCCAGATTTCGACTTTCTATAGTTTCCGAATTCACTCCACATGAATAGCAGTACGGTCAATTCAGAACGGGCATTTACATATTCCTTCCCGTTCCTTGTCTCGATCGTTAGCCTGCTCTAATTACCTCATTGTCAACTAGCCATAAATCTCTAAGGAAAAAAAAAACATTGGTTGATAAGTTGACGATTGAATACTCAATTATACTACCCAAACGGTGCAATTTGAAATTATGTTATTCCAAAGAAAGATGGTTCAAATTCTTGTCTGGAAATATATCTGTTCTCTGTCGTTTCCTCGATGCAGTCTTCTCAATTGTCGTTCCTTATTTTATAATTTATTAAATAACCCTACAAAATAACAGCAGCTTTAGAGGTCAACTGGGGTTATTAACCACAGAGGGGACCTACAGTTTACGTGGAATCCGAGCCACGGAAGCGTTCTGGCGTACTTCACATTACACAGCAAGTTATGTCAGAGGTGAAGGTCAGATTAAGGACTATTGAAAATCTTTGCCGAGACAGGGATTCCAACCGACGACCTTTCTATTTCGAGGCAGATGCCTTAACTGCTGGTCCATCTTTTTTGTAAAGATTAGTTTGTGCTTGGATATTTCCTGTAAACGGTGGTGAGTATACATTCACCAAATTCAGTGATCCACTTTTGAGTGGCATCTGGATGTGGCGAGAACGAGGAATTTAAAAACAACTTTTTATGTCAGATTAGGTTAGGTTCAAAAGCTCTATTTTATATATTCCATATGAAGATCAACAACAAACAACAGTTCCAGTTACATTTTTTTCGCATTTGGTTTCTATTATAACGTTAGTAAGGTGAAAATTTTGTGAATAAATTTTGTTAAAAGTTAATTAAATATTAGTTGTGTTGTGTTGTGAATACAAATGTGTTAAATTGTTATGAAATAATGATAAAGATAAACGTATATTTAAGTGCCAGAATATCTATGGACAATGATTATCTATGATAATATATATCTTTGGAGAAGAAGACAAAGAAAATATGGCAAGGGTATGGATGAGAATAAAATATATCTGGTAAGTCTTTGAGTAAAAGGAATGTAAGAAGTGTGTTTTGACCCTTGTGAATATAAATAAAAGTGTTTTTCGAGTGTTACTTCAAAGAATTCGTTGTCTAGATATTTATTATTTGTTTGTTTCTGAACTGTGAATGGAAATAATCTGCCGGTTTCAGCAGCTTAGATTACAGCTTGAAGACGGGCAGATTACATTTACCTAAACCTAAATACATTCAGAGGGGATCTTACAAGTGGCTGACCGTAAAAGGACACAGAACTAAAAAACTTTAGTTCGGTAAGGAAAGAGCCTGGCAAATCTTCGGAGAAGAGAAAGAAGAAAGGTAAGACAGAAAATACTTTTTAATAACGTGAAGTGGACAATAAATAAATGCAGATGTAAATCTGAGAAGCTATTTGAGGAGATATGGTAATTGTTTAAAAATTTGAAGAGACTCATAGCCGCGTAAATTACTGAAAATAGTAAGAGTAAACTTCAAGATATGGTAATGAACGTTTTGGTTAAGTGTTAACGAACTAGATATTATCTGTGACTGTTTGCCGAAAGGAACTTGCTTTAAATAAAAATAATAGTAAAAGTAAATTGCAGTAGAGTGAATAATACTGTATAGTAGTAAAATAACAAGCAGGAATATAACAGTTAAAATGCCGGGAAAGAAATTCATCTCAATGTATAATGAATGCATGCACGAGAAGTTAACGAGCAAGAATAGTATCTTTGACAAATTGTGGAAGTAAATTTGCTGTAGTTAAAAACTGATATTTTGAATGTGTTTTGTGAAAATAATTTTTGCAAAGATAATATGTATGTTGATGAAAGTTTTTTGTGTCTCTAATTCTGAGTCGAACTACTGCGTTGTAAAATTCATTGTCACCTCGTTGAAGACTTTCTTTTCTCCAATCTGTATTTACTCTCGTAAATTTTTTTATGGTGTTGAAATTATTGGTGTGAGGATTTATCCTTGTGTGAAATTTTGTGTGTAAAATGGAAAACAAAAATTTAGTGGTAGATTCCGAGAGTTCATTTAATGGGACGGGAGGCGAAAATAGTGAGCAGGTTAAGGTTTCTGGAAATTTAAATAACAGTTTGGATTCGGGTTGCGCGTATTCAGATCAGTCAGTGTGTGATGTTAGTATTGAGAAAGTTCATGAGTTATCTCCAGCTAGCGTAACTCAAAAGAAATTTGACCGAGAAGAAGATAATTCTTTGGAAATGATACTAGCAAAAATATTACAGAGCCAACAGAGATCTGAAGAAACAAATCAACAGCAGATAATGAATATGCAAGAATTAAAACAAACCCTGCTACAGAACCAACAAGATTTAAGACGAGAATTACAACAAAATCAACAGAAGTTTGAAAAGTTAACACTACGACAGATGGAGAAAATGCAAGAAGTAATTACACAAAACCGACAAAGAATTGAACAAGAATTTAATCAATGGAAAAATGAAAAGGACAATATCTATATTAAGCTAGGCAATGTGGAGGAGCGCATTGTTAAGGAAGAAGAGAATCGTGAAGAGGCAATGAGGCTGATATGCGATGAGCAAAATAAGTTGAAGAATGAATTTTCAGGGATTAAACAGGAATTTTGGCAAGTTCAAGGTGAGGTCATGTGTTGCAAAAAGACAGTTGAACAACAATGGATAGAGGTCAATCAGCGAGTTGACGTGGTACAAAACAAAATCGAATGCTGTGCCGGCAACAATTTAGTACCGTCCGGTCAAATAAAACTACCGGAAGTAAGTTTTGTTCCAGGGGGCGAGATTCATCCGCACATTTTTGTAGAGATTTACAGAAACGCACTACCAAAACACTGGAGTGATGAGGAAAAAATTAGATATGTAAAGATGATGATGAAAGACGAAGCATTGGAATGGTCGTGTGGAGTAGCGGAGAGCAGTATTAGCTACGTAGAATTTCTGCGAAGTTTTTTGAAGAGGTACTGGTCGGAGGAAAGGCAGAGACGTGTGAAACAAGAATTTAGGAACAGCTGTCCATACAAACGGCAATTTGGTAGCCTTCGCGAATATTGCGAAAAATTGATGAAAGGACTGAAATACTTGTCAAACCCAATAGAAGAATAGGAGAAATTAGACATTTTGGAGAGAAAAATGCCGCGTTGGGTGCAGGAAAGGATGTTGCTTGCGCAATGGAATAATCTCCAAGAATTTTTAGAAGGAGTGGACAAGATAGACAAATGGGACGATAGGAGTGTGAGAGATCAAAATTTTACCGGAAGTTCGTATGGTGGAAAAGAGCAATCGGGACAAGTATATCGGGAAAAGGATGGAAAGAGAGATGAGAAGCGAGACCGGCACAAGAATGGAAAGGAAAGCCTACACAATATAAACAATGGAGCGATCGAAACGCTAGAGAATGGAAAGCTTTCAACAATGGAAGTAGAGGGATGGAGCGAGTAGAAAGCGGAAAGCAGAGTGACGAAAAATGCAACCAGGGAAATTAGAAAGGGCTTGTGAAGAGGTCCGTTCCCAGGCCGATGAAAGGAGAGGACCAAGAAATTTTAAAGAATATAGATGCATGTTCATGAGAGTAAACAAAGAAGAAGCAGTAAAACATAGGAAGACCGTTCTAGAAGATGTTGCAAAACATTTCCAAAGAATAGAGAGAGAGGAGAGCAATCAGAAAACGTCAGTAGAGAGTGACAATCAAATCAGAAATAATGAAGAAAGGAAGCCATTAATGGATAAAACACTAATGATTGATGAAGTAGATGGTTGGGTAAACCAAGCAAGAAGAGCTTGTAAGGAAAAATTAGGAGTGGAAACGGTAGAAGAAGAAGATGAGGAAGACCTAGAAAAACGGTTAGAAGTGGAAAAGAGCAAGAAGTAACGGTGGAAGACAAAGGTCCGTTAAAATGGTGGAGGTGTTTAGAACAAATTGTGGAAAGTGAACGATTCGACATGGTTGAAAATGAGGCAATGGAAGGAAGTGAGGTGATTGGTTTAGCAGAAATGGATTATTGGACGAACAAGGACCAGAAGAGTATTGACGAGTTGATAGGGGATGAAGGATATGGAATCAATATCTTGGGAAATGAGGATGAAAATTACGAAGAGCGAAGAGAAGAGGAAGATGAGGAAACAGACGATATGATAGACGATGAAGAGTATGGAGACGAAGAAGAATTCAATGAAGATTATAGTATGGAAGAGGGAGAAAACTTTAACGAAGATTTAAAAAAGAGTTCTGTAGTCGATAGTGACAAGGATGAAGAAAGAGAACTGAAATGCTTTCTAATAAGGAAGGAAGGACCAGGAAGAGGCAAGGAAAGTGAAGCAATCAAATTGATGAGGAAGAACAAAGAGCTAAATTACCGAAAGGTTGAAGACGAGGAAGCAACAAGAGGAAAAGTGAAGATGAAGGACAAAGGATCGACATATAGAGAAGAAGAGGACGCAACAAGAGGAAAAGTGAAGATGAAGGACCGACGTTCTAGGAAGATGGAGTTCGAAGTAGGGGAGCTAGTGTTGGTGCGGGACTCATGAACGATCTAGTAGTATAAATGCGGAAATTAAGAAATTTTTTAATGTATATGAAGGACCGTATAAAATTGTGGGGAGACCTCATCAACATGCATACTATCTCCAGTACCCGAAATCTGGAAAAGTGTTAGGTTTAAGGAACCTGAAAAGATTTGAAACTGTACATCGAGTGAATGAGAGGATGAAGTTGCAGAGAGTGAATGTAAATATTGTGTACTAAGAGAAAGAGGTCAACAAAATTTGTGGGGAAAATTTTGATGACAAGTAGCGGGGGGGATATGTAAGGTGACAAAGTCCCTTACACTTTAAATTTTGTGAATAAATTTTGTTAAAAGTTAATTAAATATTAGTTGTGTTGTGTTGTGAATACAAATGTGTTAAATTGTTATGAAAAAATGATAAAGATAAACGTATATTTAAGTGCCAGAATATCTATGGACAATGATTATCTATGATAATATATATCTTGGAGAAGAAGACAAAGAAAATATGGCAAGGGTATGGATGAGAATAAAATATATCTGGTAAGTCTTTGAGTAAAAGGAATGTAAGAAGTGTGTTTTGACCCTTGTGAATATAAATAAAAGTGTTTTTCGAGTGTTACTTCAAAGAATTCGTTGTCTAGATATTTATTATTTGTTTGTTTCTGAACTGTGAATGGAAATAATCTGCCGGTTTCAGCAGCTTAGATTACAGCTTGAAGACGGGCAGATTACATTTACCTAAACCTAAATACATTCAGAGGGGATCTTACACGTTTGAATACAAAAAATGTGTGTAATTAATTAAATTTAATTTGCAGTGTACTGTTCTATCTCCTCTTTATTGTATCCGATTTCGAAATATTCTCTCAGCCTCTATCCAACAGGTTTGGTTTGTTTATAAGCGTTCGCTTGAACTCAAATGCCGTAGCTTTACGCGAAGCTATGAGGAAAAATTACCTGAACCATTATTATTATTTTTTAATGGCATTTGGTATATTAGCCATACAGCCAGCTCAATGAGTTTGTTTCTCTTCAGATGTATAGATTTCATACAAGAGTGCTTGTTTTCTCTCTTTTGTAAGGACAACACAACATTTAATTAAAACCACCCATGCCCCAGGCCGGACTCGAACTGGTGACCCCTGCATCGAGAAGCGAGCACGCTACCCCTACGCTGCCGGGGTCGGCTCTGAATTATTAGAAACGAGTAAACAAGGGAAGATGCAAGGTATTGTGAATTTAAATTAGACAAACTAGCCTTTTCTCTAAGAATAAAATGCTAAACGTGGAATAGCGATGATTAATTTTGGGTACTGCGGATGATAGAAGAAACAATGGTAATTCGAAGTTCTACAAATAAGTAACGAAAGAGTGTTTACGTATTTTCAGGCGATGTCATGCTCAGAGAAGAAGCAAAATGTCGATTTGAGACACTAAGTCTTTTACCAGTATGTCATTCATAACGTTGATTGGAGCTTATATTGCGTTAGATACTATCTTTCAAGACCAAGTTCTTTCATATAAACTGGACAATATACAAAATCAGATATGGCACTGAATAGTTACTGCAAAACCGAGTCACATGCGAATACACTGACTTTATTTCATTAACCATTTCGCCAGTGGATTCGGGCCGCGATGGCACAGGCAGAAGATCGTTGGGTGTAGCTACGAGGCACCGGTGATTGCCGCCCGCGTGGGGGCGCTGGTGCCAACATCCGGCGCCCATTGTTCCTGGCTGGAGACGCTCCAGGGCGTCGGTCGGCCGCCCGGCGCCCGCTTTGTCCCGCGATTTCACACCACAAGTGCCGGCCCCACTATGCTACACAATGAAATTTTCGTTGGCGCGCACTGGCTCGTGGCGCTGGCTGTCAGCCGCGCCTGCCCTTGCTGTGCGGGAGGCCGGCGCTGCAGGCGCAGCTCGAACAACACGGCCAGATAATACCAGCCACGACCAACTTATTTAATACCAGCTGCTAGAATTGGTTAAAATCCACATTTACACAATGTAATACGTCTTGTCCGTAATATTACAGACTTACACACACTAAACGTGTGATGTCACCATTTGGTTAGTTTTAAAAATTTCATAACAAAATTTGCTTTTATGACAAAAAATATCCTTTGTTCTTTTAGATGATGCTAGTATTTTATTGTCAAATTTCATCAATATTGGTTTCACTGTTTAGTCGTGACAATAACACAGAGAAAACTATAGTTTCTCCCACAAGAAAGATAACATTTAATTAAATTGCATTGGATCGCACGCTCTGGTGGTAATTTCCCTACAAACCTATCTTCCCCCTTCCCTGCACCCACCTACATTTGCCGTCGGCAAATTTTAACTTTAAATTCTTTCAACGTTTTTCGTAAATTATTCATCATTTTTTCTTGGTAACTTATTCCAATCTCTGACACCCTTCCAAAATAGAATCTTCATACACCTTTGTGCCTAAAATCGAGTGCCAGAATGTGGTCATGGTCATCTTTTCCCTTCCATGCATTACTTTTCATACCTACACCAATATCTTTCCATGCCTCATTACCAATATACGACTTGTAAACTCCCATGACCCTCTTCAGCCTCCTTCTGTCTTGCAATGAATACCATCCAGCTCTTTTATCATATCTGATGACTGATTGAATTCTGCGATAATTTCCAGAAACAAACCTAGCATCCCCTGCCCCTCTCCAACTCCTGTAATTTGATACTCAAATGTGGGTCCCATACTACACTACCATATCCGAGCAATGGTCTGACCAAAGTTATGTAACCCAATTCCTTTACTTCTCTCGTGCAGTCCCCTCATCACTCTCTCCAACAATGGCTGAATTTTGAAACCTTTTCCTACCACCTGTCCAATTGTGTCCTGCCCAGTTAAGCTAATTATCAAATGTAATGCCAAAATATTTACATTTCAAGTCTTCAACAAGCAATTCTTTCTCCACCTTAAAATCATAATAAACCTTTACTTTTTGTTTGTGTATCTAATAGGCTGTCTCTTCTTTGCATATCCCATGTTTACCAACACAACTAGATATCTTGTCCAGATCACCCTGCAACTGTTTAAAGTCCTCTGCAGTTTTGATCCCTTTATATATCATTATATCATCTGCAAACAATCTCATTTCTGACAGTAAACAGTCAACACAATTATGCATTAGAATAATGAATAGCAATGGTCCCAATACGCTACCCTGTGGCACTCCCATTTTCATTTACACTTCTTTGATACTGCATTTCCTACCCTAACTTTCTGTTTTCTACCTTTTAAAAATTCTTCTATCCAGCAAATCACTTTCTCATCCACTCCAATAGTATTTACCTTATTTACTATCACTTTATGGCTCACTCTGTCAAAAGTCTTTGAATGATCTAGTGCTATACTATCAATTTGGCCTCCCTTGTTCATTTCATCTGTAATATCTTGCATATATCCCACCAACTGAGATTCGCATGAATATCCTTGCCTAAAGCCATGTTGCCTACTTGAAAACCACTTACGCTCCTCACATATATTTCTGATGTGGTTGCATATCAATCTCTCCATTAATTTAACTACCACTGATGTCAAACTGATCGATCTATAATTTTCTACTTTAATTCTCACCACTCACTTATGCACCGGCACTACTATCGCAAAAGTCACAGTCCTGAACCCATCATCACTGCAACTGGGCTCCCTTACTGCTTTTGCTAACAACTCAGAAAGTAACCCCTTACCCCTTCTACTTAAGTGTAGGCCATGCCTAATGAAACCCCACAGCCAATGGTGTTTAAAGGCACAACCCCCAAGACGAAAACTAACTGCTAGGCAAAGGCAGAATTTTTTTTTTTTTTAAAAAAAAAAATCACATTATTTTAACTCTAAACTCTGCAACAATCTGTCTAAAAGGCTTTGTATACAGTTCGAAAATTGTTTGAAGAAATCTATTTTATACTGGCCATAATACAAACGCCATCTATTAAGCAATGTTTTTGATTTATGATCCGTACTTGCGCTATATTCTGCGAGTATTACGGTTCTCCGTTGTAGTTTGTACGGTGAGATATTACAATTATTTGTTAAGTATGCGCATAGACGAATGAAAATACCAAAATTTTTGTGTTTGTGACAAGGGAACTTTGTAAATTCTTTGGATGAAAAGTATCCTTATGTTAACTAGTGCCGTATTCTATTTAAATTCATTCATCAGCTTTTGCGATATTCGTGAACTGGCAAACAAAAATACTTAAGTTGACAGCATCTGATCCTGGGTGATCGGTAACTAAATTGCTAAGCTAGATAGAAAGTATTTTGTATGTTGACCAAGATATTGAGGATGGAAACATCTACATACTTCGCTCTAGGAAACCTCCAATGAAATCGGTAAGGAATGCTACAAGCGAAGATTTCAACATCACCAAAGCTTGTATTCATGAGTGGACTGTACATCAAAATAATATCATGCCTTGTGTCACACAAAAGCCACCAGGTTTTTGACTTACCACTTAAAACCTGATCCACGCTCAGCAGGATCCGAGCTCGGCACGACAGATGCGCACACTCCCTGCACAAGCGGGGCAAGCAACCATCATCCTTATGCGAATGCGGAGAGATTCAGACTGTGTGTCATATTGTTGAAGAATGTCCGATAAGGTCTTCAATGGTGATCCTGTGGACTTCCTGCTAGCAACTCAGAGTCGACAGACTATATTAATAAAATAGATGTACGTCTGTAATCTTGTAAAGTTGCAATATGTATATTTTATTCCAGTGTATCTTAAAAGTTTTTAAATTGACATACGATAAATAAATAAATTATAAGAAATTCCGTCCATTAACTGATACACGGACAGGCAAACAAAAGTTTCAAAATTTACGGTTTTGGATTCAGTTTCATCGGAAGAATGTCACTCATCTGGGTAAAACGTGTCTTGTAGTATAGTCCATACACATACAAGTGCGTACTAGCTTTTCATATTTTACGGTTTTGGCATATCTCATCAGTTACTCTTTCTAACATGTATATCATGTAAAGACAACGTTTCGAAATTTATTATGCAGTGAAGATTGGTTTTATATTGATTTTTTTGCGTGTGTAACTTGATGGAAGTTAATGAATGATGTAGTTGTAACTTCTAATTTTGTCTTCAATCCAAATACTAAAAGAGCAAGTCTTTGAAAATAATTCTAGGTAAATTTTACCAGCGTAGCCTCTTGATTCCGTCACCATACATTAATGTACACGATTTAAATGGAATGTTGTGAATTATTATTCAACACAATCATTTATGAGCTTCACATACTCTCTATTGGTATTCAAATGTTTTAATGCTAACCGCATCAAAGGATTTCTCAAAAGTTTTAAAATATGATGCCATGATCGGACTTGAAATGTTACCAGACAGAAACCATTTTAAGTCTCTAGGAGCCCCAAACAGGAAAATTCTGGTACCAACTGAAACCTACATTTGTAAACTGAAAGGAAATACGGACTGGAAACATTGTGCTGTTGAAACAGAAGCTTTTCCCTACTTATTTTTTCATTCATAGCAGGACGCAATTACTTCACAAGATTAATAAATAAGCCTTTTTTATACGGTCACAATTTTAGGTTAACTGAAAACAGTATAATCGTAGTAATTACCCAATACAAGTAACAGCAATGGTTTTATTTATAGAGGGTTAACAGGTTGCTATCACTGCATTTACTGTTCTTGATCTTCAAGCAAAATAAAGGGCCAACGTCTTACCCACGGTTTCAAACTTTGCGAATAGATCTACCAAAACATTAATAAAATATAATCTTTAATTCAAATGTATTAATTACTTCCTGATGGTTAAATTTAAATTAGATTTCAGGCTAATTTCGCGAAACACCGAACAAGGGTAGTCGTACAGAAAAAACTAGAACTGGTAGTTGGTGGGAAAACACCTTTACACCGAATCTCCAGAAACTTGAAAATAAATAAAACATAATTTACTTAATAATATCCTGATTATTAGAAATATTGATTTATAAGTACTATATTTAAATTAAAAAATTAAATTGATAAAATTGGATAGAAATTGAAATGCGATAAACTATTTTTATAAAGAGAAAAAATGAAACATATTCACGATATGCGAGCGTCCGGTTTTATTGCTTAAATGTTTCAAATATAATGAAAGGTAGGCCTGCATTATCCTTGGGTGGAGTACTATAGACAGCGCTGGATTCAATTGAATTTGCAACTTAGTGGGATCCATTCAGCGACATGGCTGTTTCGGACAGTTGGTGACAGCAGGCGCGGTGCATGCCGGTACATTGGAACAATTGTGAGTTGAATCACACACTGATAAACTCGGGAATGCGACCGTATCGATATTTAGGTGGTCGAAATTGCCTACTGCCGGATTTGTGGATGTTAATCCAGGCAAGCGAACAGCTGAATGGTACATCAGAGTTTTTGTCGGTGTGCGGCATCCAACAGTGATAACTGAACTGATTTCAAAGCCTATTAAAGTAACAGCCGACTGATAAAGCTGACCGTACTTAAACGAATCATAAGCTCGCAAATGCAATTCAGCCGTGGAATTTGGTCAGTAAGATTGTAATAAAGCTCTAATTAGAATTGAACTGAGCTATCCTTACATTTTGATTGTACTATTAAATATACAGTATTGGTCGAAATTTCATTTAAATGCCTTTTATGGATACGTATATGGCGCAAGAATGTTTCTTCATAAGCAACTGTCAATGTTTGGAAGCATTTAACTTGGGTGGGAGAGAAATAACACTAATACTTTCGAAATGAAATTATTTCTTTTGGGATCACTTCATATGAGTTCAGGTTATACTAAATGGTATTGATTACACTGCGGTGGATCTATTTCATAAACTTGCAGAAAGTATAAAACTGTTTGCAAACAATGGAACCGAGAAACTATTAGATTTTTTTGGCAACTTCTACTCCATTCGATGACATGAACTCCCAGTTTTATTTAATATCACGTGAAAGTCGCATTCACAAAATCTAGTTCTAAATTTTAAGAAAGAAACAATGTGGTAATGGTATTATATGTTTGTTAGTAACAAATAATAGTTTAGTTTCTGTGAATCATAGCGAAATGCAGACTATGAAAAATCCCGCTTTCGGGTGGTCCCTCTTCAAATAAACTGAAAAAAATATGAAACATAACAAATACATAACAGAAATAGATTTTTGCAGTGAAAAATAAACGATTTTTATCCTGTTGCTAATTAAGCTTATAGACTGCGATTTGTAATTACGTGTGGAGAGAATCTGACTCTTTTTGTGCAGTCGATTTTGTGTAACACCGTGAGTAGATACCGCCCTCTATGGGAAACAGCTTTCAGGTGCAACTCTCTACGTCCCATAAAGATCGGTCATGGCTATGCACTCACTATTAGTGTCGATAGACCGATACAAAACAACACAAACAGGCATCCGCTGCAGTTACGAAGCAGACATTGAGAAACTGGAAAGTTGTTACAAGAAGTAGTTAATTCAGAAGCCAACCAAACTTGTTCGATCACTCATAACATTTTAAATGAAAACGAAATGCTATTCATTCTTTCGCATATTTTCATGTATTACCCAATACTAATGAAGAATTCAGATAATGTTGTATGGTCAGTATTAAGTCATTTATTGGCCGACTTTTTTTTCTTCTTCTTCTTCGTTATGTCTATTCATACAGAGCGCTGGGTCTTGTTACGAATTTTCGTATTCCTAGTCTTATAGAATCTCTTCATAACTCACTTCTTCCGTTCTCCTGACCATTTTGTATCAGTCGTGCTTCTAGATTCACCACAAATGTGTGGCTCTTTACCAGGATTCTGAAAACTTCGTGATGTTCACTATGGTCCATCCGCCCCCCCCTTTTTCCCCATTGTTTCCACGAGCCAATCTAACCTCGACGTTTTTAAATTTGTTGTATTGAATAATCTTTTTTAGCGTCTATTGTTAATCATTCTAAAAATGTGTCCAAAATTTTTCAAAAGTCTCCTGCTTGCAGTGTTCGTGAAACTGTCTGTGAGATTATAGATATCGGTAGTCACCTGTTCATCCAAATACCAAATACCATTTTTTGTGTTTTGGTCCGAATACTTCTCTATGAGTTTAGCACTCATATTTTTCAGTTTCTGAAATTTTAGACTGAGCTCATAAATTTAAAGTCTCTAATACATATAGAGCTTCTGATTTTCTGAGCTAACTGATTTTTAATTTATAAGAAGGAAACTTCGTTGAGTATATATGGAATTCTCTCGGGTAACTAGCCGAGTTATGGAAGTGTTATTAGTGCCGGATGATCGGCGGTCGAGTGCGTGCTATGTTGTTGAGCATCCGGCACTTCACCAGAAGATGGCGACAGTGCATGTGATCGCCGAAATATCGTGGGATTTTTAATGTTTTCATTTTCCATTACGCAACATCAATCTTTTATTTGTGACGGTAGAATTATTTCTCCAAGATATTTAATAAAGGATATATGAGAGATCGTTCCTTATGGGGTTTCAATTTTGTGATTCTTACACTTTAGCCAAAAGTTCTCTGTGTCTTTGGTTCTCTCGAATGATATCTGGAATCCTGTGTGTAATGCTACTCTGTGTAATCCTTTTACAGCATACCTACGTTCCTCGTTACTCCAAGTAACGATCGCTAGGTCTTCTGCATTTCATTTTAATTTTATTCCTAATAATCCCAATGTTTATGATGTTAGACCAATTTATTACCTAAAACCATTTTATTATAGGCTTGTATAAAACAAGTTTCACAAACATAAACAGTTTTGGATGAATTATCTCTGGAAACTATCCGAGTCGTAGGTTTGTATGACATGTCGTTTCGGCGGTCATAACCTCGGCCGCCATTTTCAAGTGACTTCCTTGTATAAGCAGTTTTGGATTATTCGAGTAGCACTATGAAATTACCAGAACATTTATCTTGATGCGAAACAAAACCCAACATATACGTTATAGTGAATACCCCGGTGTTAGTTTCCGGATGACAGAGCCATTCTCCCCGTCGTTCAATGCACCTCTTTCACTGGTGCCCGCGCTCGGTGGCTCTTGCTGCTCGAGAGAGGCTGGCTTAGTGTAATGCGGTGCGCAAACTGCGCGGCCGACACGCGCTCCTCGATAAGCAAACACTTGCTATCCAGCTCCGGTCTAAGGCAGCCCCGATAAAAAAATACCTAACTCGGTGGCGAGTAGCACGTTCGGAAATCCGAGATGAGGCAGATTAAGTTCGGAAACGGATGATAATCCGTAACGGGAAGAATGACGCACGGTATCGATAGTGAGTCTCCAGACACAAGTGTTATTGATGTATAATATTGTCAGATCCCTCAATGCCGGTTGAACAACTTCCCTTGAATAGTACAGAAAACTGAGTTTTCGTACTCCACGAATGATTAAACTTAGTATTTTGACAGAACCCTTCTCATCGGCTGAGTAACGCTCGGACCTATCATTCGGGAGAACGCAAGTTCAAATACGGTCCAGCCATGCTGATTTTGTTTTTCAATGTTTTCCCGAAATCACTACAAGTAAATGCCAGGTGGCTCCTTCAAAAGACCATAGGTGAATTCTTCCCAATTCCTTGTTCCAAATCCATCGATGTCGATGAGATCTCAGTAACTAAGTGATAATCCTTTAAACACAAACCTGTTGTGCTGATATTCTCTGGATGTATTATGATAGTGAGTAACATGTTTTATCAGATACGATTGTAATCTCTGATTAATCTGATTAATGTTAAAAGACAAAAGTTTAACTAATCAAAGTAATTTCAGCTGCTATTTCAGGATTAAACATTCCGGTTACATGAAGTATGTCACTCAATGATAAATTATCTGTTTACCTCCTTTATATTAAAAATCAACTAGCACACCAGTTTACTAATGTTTGGATCTGTTTATGAGCTCTTAGTGATTATATTATGTGCAAACAACAATTATTTTAGACATTTGTCACAAACATATTACTGCATTCACAATACAATTCGGTATAGTGTCGAATGAAACAATTGGTTCGCTGGCGGGTGTTGCGTTTGGCAGATAGGAACGGAAAGGTCTCACTATCACTTCAGCGGTTTGACCTTTACAGTTCATCGTCGGTACAGGAGTACGACCTGATGAGGTGGTCGCTAGAGCGAGAGTATGCGGCGACTCTCAGTTTTCGTCGGAGGAAGAGTTTCTGAATAAGTCCTGATCCAATGTCAACACCTGTTGCCCGTTCCCATCTTCCGATAAAACAATTTCTTAATCCTCCATGAATGTGAAGCATATTACAAAAAAGTTTTTCAGGTAATTATCATTAAATTTCAATGTTTTATCTCGTTTATTGCAGCGTACACTGTTTCGTATTTTTATTTCGTTTTGTGGAGATAATTTTTAAGGGTGAAGAAGAAAAACGTGCCATCAATAGCTTTAACGTTTATCGAAAACTATCCATGAACTTTAATCAGAAAGGTTAAATTAAACTAACTCTATAAATTAACGCAGTTTTTCTCGGCGTTGTTTATTTATGAATGTTTCTAGGGAAACAAACCGAGTAATTCTATTATTTATACCCAATAATTGTAACATAAAAGTCCGTCGCCATCTTCAGTGTAATCGACTACATTTGAAGATGGCGACGGAGATTTATAATGCCGAAATATTGTGTACAAATAATAGTATTACTAGGTTTGTTTCCCGAGGAACATTAACAAATAAACTAATCCTGTTATATATGTGTCTGAATACAGCAACTCAGTAATGTTATAGAACAATACTTGCTAAAGTAGATATAGAATTCTAAAACTCCATTGAATCGAGAGAATGTAATCGATCGAATAAACGGCACCAAAACATTAAAGCTGTACGCATCGAATTAACGGTGAAGTTTTAATGTGACTGCGTTGATTAAGCAGTAGCGGACCCTATTTTCGTGTAAGAAGCATACCGATATTCAGGAAAAAATGTTGAAAGAACGTACAAAATGCAATACTCCTCTTCCAATCAATTTATCCATCGTGCTCTCTTCCAATAAACGTCAAATATAGAAAATCATAATGTCACTTTTCAAGGAAACATTCAAATTTAAACCTAGGGAACCCAATAAAAAATGCTGGAAATAAAATGGTACATTAGCTATAGTATTCCACCCAAACAGATATATGCTCGCAAAATGTCATTATCTAGACGTAATACTAGAAGGAAGGCTCAGTGTGAATATTTAGGGAACAAGTGCTATGCATTGACCAAAATAGATTTAAGTCACATTGTCCGAGGAATCCCGCTAATTATACGAATGAACTCTCTACTGTGTAGATAAGAGATATAACAATGTGTCTGATTCCATACCGATATATTATACTATATTATCAATAATGTAAACTGATGTACAAAGAACTTGTAAAGAAACCTGAATGTAAATTGTTATAAAATAAAATGTAATGAATTTGACTGTATGGCCGATGAGGACGAAAACCATTAAATAAAAAAATAATGATGTTTCAGTAACGAGAAAATGGTGTTTGTTTATCAGCTTAAGAACTGAAATTAGATACAAATACATAATACAAGCCAATGCAAAATATTCAGTAACAAGATAAAAATCCCTAAAGAAATATATGCAACTGTAACAGAAAAACATCACTAATATGACTGACATACAGTTACGCAATTAAAATGGAGTGAAACATAATACCGTCATCTGTATTTCATTTGGTTGGATATCATGTCTCACATACGACATAATAAAACTGATAGGAAGGATTGCGGAAAGAAACAGGCCATACATTTTGTACGCAGAAGGAGCCTGTTGGAGAGGCAAGAAATTGCAGCGTAGCTTTGCTTGTGAATCATTAAATTGCGTTAGCCAGCAGCAGTCTGGCAGGCAGGGACGGGACGGGACGGTGCTTCTCCAAGCAGGCCCGGCTGAGCCAACACAATTGCAGCCGCCGGAGGCACAAAAGAGATGGGCTTAAGAGAATGCGCACGCGAAAAGGACTCACAGAGAAGGAAGCAAGTTAGAGAAGATTAACGAATATCTGACAACAGTGCACATTCAGTAGCCCCGCACGATGTTCAATTCCAAAACAAAATCCTATCTCATGATACATGAAACCGAAAATTATCGGTACGTAAATAAATCTCTAATCAGCCTGCTCCGTGAGATTTATTTGAACAAATATCAGGAAAAAAACTACCCATCCGATGTAGATTGGATTTTCACATTTCAAAACTGCTGTAACTTTTTTCTATTTTTCGTGAACGTTAGACGGAACAATAAATGATAATCTGTTCGTAAACTAAATAACAGGTGCCAGAGATCGCGCTACATGAAAGATGAACTCCATTCGTAGCCTGAATTAATAGGCGCCGAAGATCACACTACATCGAATATAAACAATACACTCTTTGGATTGATTTTGTTGTTGGCTTTGGTTATTTAATAACACGGCACTCGAGAAGGGAATTTATATTATTAAAAACTAAACCCATCGTGTCTTTTGCGAACAATCAAAAATTGCTCTTTACCCTACAAAATAAAAGGTACCATGTTATGAAGCTGCCGGAAGTTCCTAGTATATATATATATATTTTTTTGAGTCGTTTATTACGTGACATTCAATTAACAACAAAGAGGAAATATTCTACTTTGTCGATTTGTCTATAACGATTCAAGAAAAAAACAGCAGATTATGTTAAATTTATTTATTTTCACTAACCAGTCTGGATGTGAACTTTAAAGCCCCGCTGAGGCACTAGGAGACAGATTCAGGGGCAGTCCTGATTACGGTTTTTATGCGATATCCTATAATAACCTATTAGAATGCCGGGACGATCCCCAATTTCCGCATCATAAATTACATATTTCACAAACTAAATCTGTACTTATCATACAGAGCACAGATTAAACGTTTTACAGATTGATGATGATAACTGAGTCCCTTTCACGCAACCTGCTACAAGCTATGTTGCAGGTATTGTGGGTGAGCGGTAACGCTGCAGCGACGCATTCGGTAGGTTGCAGATTCGTGTCTCCGTCTGGACATACAGACATGGTTTTCGAAAATACTTCAAGCGCCAGTTTTGTTTTCTCTGAGAAAATGGTGACTCTTTCCCTGGCTCGATACAAAAAGTTCTCGTGACTTTCAGTAAATACTGCACATAAATTTCTTTCTCGTGAGATGTAAGAGTAATTCACACGCCCTAGTGGTGGACTGTCAATGTCCCGTGTAATCCACATCTGCGTCGTCCGCTAAACCAGTGCTGAAGTCCTAGCAGATAAACCGGATTTACTTCTTGAGATAACCTAACTTAGTCCACAACCCAAGGTTGGTTGGATCCACCCGAAGGAGGTATTCTAAGCCATTGTGTCAGAGGTAGGACGGCCAGTTCCTTTCCTCTGGGACCTACAGTTTAACGTGGAATACAAACCACGGAGCGTTCTGGCATAGCTCATATGATCAAACGCGACTCTCAAAATTCCTGCGCCTGTCGGGTAAAAAATCTTTAACTACTACGCCGGTCGAGATGCGGCAATCCAACCAAAATGAGTTGCAGTTCCTGTAACGTAATTTCGAATTTCAATTACTCTGTTAACACTATACATAACAGGGTGACAAGGCGTAAAACCCTGTGGGAAAAAATATTTTTGTACACGTTAACACGTTACCAACAAGTTTAATTTGAAGTTTATTCCATATATATCGACATGTTAATGTCTCTGTCAAAAGCAGGCACTTTTTCTCTATTATTTTTTAAAAAAAAAAAAAAAAAAAAAACACACACAACCAAATTGGTGAGTTGCTACTTAGTGTAATATTCCCTCCTCCTGTCTTCAACGTTCATTCTCATTACCTGTTTTATGTCAACTTCTCTTTAATTATTTCCGTTAATTGATAGTTCATCGGACTCGTTACCAAAGATTGTGAACATTCGTGGGGGATATAGACTGTATCACTATAATCAGTCTCATGTTACACTATAGAGCAGTCTATTACAAATAATTTACATTTATTATAAAATTGACCTTGAACGATAGCAAAATTAAACATTACTTAAGATACTGCTCAGTTCAACATTAAAAGTGTTATAAACTCGCAAAAAGTTCTCTTAAATAATTATTGTTCAGAAAATTTCAGTTTATCTACGTATGAGTGTGTGTGTGTGTGTGTGTGTGTGTGTGTGTGTGTGAGAGAGAGAGAGAGAGAGAGAGAGAGAGAGAGAGATGTAAATAAATTCTTCAACTCCCTCCTTATAGTATGCGCATACCCGGTCACTTCAGCCGCTGACAACCGAAAGATGCTCCCTATTTTCTGGAAGGCCAGGCCCTTTTATGAGTTCAAAATTAACGGGATCTCAGTTTCAGTTGCCTCTAAATGTAGTAAACCTAGTTTTTTAACCTGAGAGATTTACAAACAGTATCTGTGCCTTATGAGTGTTTCTGTAGATAGGTCAGCGATGAACTTTAAGTCTACCTGCTACCTGCCCTATATTTGGCTGCCCACAGTTTGCTGACGTCACAGGTGCCTAAGCGCCAACTATCTGAGCCACCTGTCCGACCAGACAGGCAGGATGGCTACCTACACATATCCTCTCTCTCATGTCCTAACCATTATATGTTCCGATATTACCATTATCAAATTATAAGTAAATTATTACAATAAAATTACCAATAAACAATTTAAAGTAGATAAATACAATTGTCACATGCAGTGGCTTGTTACACTGGTAACAGCTTATCCGTTAGCCAGGAAGTACTTTTATATATTACGCAAATGTGTAATTAGTTGGTTTGCGGAATAATAGATTCTGAACCCAAACCCAGTACAGCCCACAATACTGTGCGTATCTTTCGTTGCAGACAGCGTAGCTATACCCCAAGGAGAAGCAATGAATGGAAAATTAGCACGTTCAGAAAGATCCCTAAATCTGAGGTGCGGGCGCAGGTTACAAGTAAGCTAATTGAGGGCGCGCCGCGGGCTCTGAGAGATTAAATGGAGCAAATATTGGCGCTGGGCGACTTTTACCCGCGGATTACCCCGGCCGTTTACCTTGTAATACGGCGAGCCCGTAAATCGCGCTATTAAGCGTTCTGCAGCGCGCCACTGCGGGTCCAGCTGCGGCGGTGGCAGCGGCCACGGCTGATGGTAATTTTATGAGAGCCGAGAGCAATCCGTCTCAGCCGACCCGCAGCCTCACAAAACCACAACGCTGCGAAGTAGTAACAAGGCTAGTGTCAGAGAACTTCCCTAAGATAAAAAAAAAACCTTATGATCTTCGGAAATACGAGCTCTTTGATCAGCTATTGGCTAATTATTCAGCATAATATATACTGTTTCTATAAGTTTTTTTTTTTTTTTTTTTTTTTTTTTTTTTTGTTGCTAACAAACAATTATTTCCCTTCATACCTAACCGAAATGAGGTACATATCATTTCAAACATTAAGGTATCCGTTTTGATCATATTTCTGTCAATATTTCTAAAATACGATTTTTTGTTTGTTTGTTTCACGAGCAATTTATCTCCCTAGATACCTAACCGAAAACGATAAATGAATTATCGTTTTGAAGATTAAGATCTCCGCTTTGTTGACATAATATATTATTCAGGCAGAAATTTTTTGGAATTCGATCCTTAAGGTGAGGAAACTATCAATATGACTACAACGCTTTATTGTGTCACGAGAACTTTATCCCCTTTGATATCTAACCGATATAGATAAATGAGGTATCATTTTAAAGATT